>LUGF01048016.1:9851-34836 GCA_001625245.1 Calycopis cecrops | reverse complement strand
AAGCTAGTATATATATATATATAGCCTTTAATGTTTATGAATTTATATCTTATAAGTTAAGTCATTCCTATACCAATTAATTAATTGCTTATGGACATAATTTTGTATTACATGAAAATAATAAATTTAACTCTCTCTCTATGATTTTATTTATAAGATTAAGGAGACAAATAGCCGATATGTTAATGGTGAATGCATTATTATAACAACCCACACATAGCTTAGTTACTAAATCCGCCGTTCTATTGGACTTCCAAAGTGAAAGATATAACAATCTAACAAACTGCTTATATCTAAAAATAGAATTTAATTCTTATAAAGATAATCATAATTTGGTTTGGATTAAACATCCTCCTATAAATTCACCATCGGCAATTTATTGTGGGCTTTGCCGAGTGTAGAATGGCGTCTAAGGCCACCGGGCCGTAATCCTATTTCCACGGTGCAGGTTCGAAGACCCCCGAGAGGCGCGCGGACAGCGGCTCGCGTGATCGCGCCGCATAACCCAGCCATTGTTTTAATTAATCTAATTGAACATCGCCACAGTCACCTAGCAACCATACATCACCTAACATGTAACCTAATTAAAAACACCCTGTTACCGGTATAAAAATCCTTTCACGTCTCAACCTTGTTTGATCCAAAAAAGTAAATGTGAAAGCCACGCTAAAATAAACAATTTTATTATCGATTTTTTTCAATATTATTTCGTGGTGTATTTTTGAAATATTTCACCTTTGTTTTAAAAATAACATCACATTTTTTTACAATTACACCAATCACTGTTCAGAAATACACCACGGTGAGGTTATGTCGCCGGCCGGCGCGCACGCGGTAAGTGAGACTCACATGCTGGGGCGGGCGAGCGAGCGTGCTGCTGGGCGGCACAGCGGGACAGGTCGGCGCGGGACAGCACGGGACGGGACGGTCACGGCGGGCGGTGCGCGGTGGCCGTACTCGCGGCCGGTGTTTGGGACACTGGCGCGCCGCGCTGCAGTCGGGCTCGGCTGCACCCCGCTCGCCCCTCCGACGCGAGCGCCCTCCAGATGTTGCCGAACGCCGGCTGTTTTTGCAGAAACCTCCAGAATCTCCGCAACACACAGCACTCACTTCCAGGGTGACACGCTGTTTGTCACCATAAATCCCGTTGGTACATCGCTCGACACTTGGCCTCATGCGTGTACCATTCAGCTATAAATTAGCGCGATGAAAGTTTCGGAGACGAGAGTCGTGACATATGAGCGTCGTTTTTATACGGTGACGTATGTACTTAACGAGAGGTTACATGGTTTAGTCATACGTTTCTTTTAATGTGGTCTTTCAAGACTGAAAAAAATATAGGTAGGTTTTCATAATTTACTTTTAAGGGCATTTTTATGAATATCACCAGAATTATAAGTACACCGTTGAACATCATTATTTATACAAGAACCGCGCATTAGATGTTTAATTAATCATTATAACATTTCATGATAACCTGTATTTTATCTACTTAATGAATACTTATGTCAAGTCGTTTACAGATACTAATTTATTACCTTGATCATTACTCAAATTAATAATTTAATGAACTGAGGTAAAGTTATGTAAAAAGTGAGCAGTGGATTATATAAGTAGCAATTAATTAATTAATCTAGGTGGTGGATGGAACCTCGCGACTAAATAATTACAATCAACTCCCAAAACAATAGGTAATGTAACTGTACTAATTACTATGTTTATAGGTAATGTTAATTAATAATTTAATAAGTAGAGTATGTAGTTTCAGTTATTATATAATGTTAATACTTATCATGTAGAGCTGTTTGGCGAAGAAAGCACCCTGAAAGATGTACCTTCGGCGAGATGATAAAGGCCAAACCTACCCCCGCAAGTTCTGTAGATATTCATAATGAACTATTTGCCCATCATAATTCGCCAAAAATTGGGCAATACTAAAGGCCCAACTTATCATATCACGTCTGACCGTATAATACATGCAATGATCTTATGTTGTTACACTAGCTGCGGCCTGCGTCACATCCCCGAATCTATCCCAAGATTGCCATATTTATTTTTCGAGATAAAAACTATTTATGTTATTCTAGACTGTAACCTACACTCGTGGTAATTTCAACCAAATTCATCGAGAAGTGTTTGGATGAAAAACAAAACGTTCATACAAACTTTACAATTATAGGTAATATAAGTGGGATAGAGGTTCCGAAATAACGTTACAGCCCCAAAAGGCTCTACGGAACATTTCTCTCATGTAAAATCGATGTCTCGAGTACGCAGACACGCGTCTGCGGCAACAAGTCCCTAAAATAAATCGCGACGAGCCTTCGATGTAGACGTTATTTGTTTTGACGATTTCCTCTACGGTTTTATCGCTCCAGGAAACCCCGGCGATTATTTATGTCTCACTGATGTCATCTTTCGGTCCTGTAAGTCGCAGAGATTGCGGATTGGTGATACTTTCGTCTGCATCTTAGCTGTACTAACGTGAACACGTGACTAAGGCTCCTAATACCATTGAACATACAAGCAAATAAACTCATATACAGGCAGTATATTTAAAGAAAACTTTTTCATTTTTATGACAGAAAGGAGCAGCACGGAACACACTTGCGAAATCTCAGACATCCCAAAAGCGTTTAATAAATGGAGTCACTTTTTTGGGAAATAACGGATCAGAAATATCGAGGAGTCTGTAGGTAACACAGTTCCTCTGTAGGAAATGTGTAATATCCAAAATATTGCTTCTATAAAAGTATTATACCTTCGACGTGGTAATACCTAGTATTATTATGAATGTGAAAGTTCGTTCTTCTTTCACACAAAAATTAGAGGGATTAAGTTCCTAATTACCACAGACATTATTTAGGAATAACAACAAAACATCAAAATACTTTGAGGTTGAAAAAAATTTGTCTACGCTTACTGTCACAGCTAGTCAAACTAAGCAAACATAGTCCGCGGTGGTTCACATGGTGGTAACTCAATACCTCTCTCTCGGGCACTGGTAAGGCGTCGGAGGCGATAACCCCGCCGGCCGCCACGCTCCGCGGCGCACGCTCGCCGAAACTTCGCACTGGGAAGTGCGCCGTGCCGTGAAATTACCGTAAACCTGACGCAACCGCCGTCTGCCGGCGTTGGCGGACACGAGAAAAACTATCAATTATCTGCTGGTGACAAATCAGAAGGTTGAAATATGTAGGAGGAGGAGGGGGGGGAAGGAGCAACGCATATGTATAACCTCTACACGGATGTCTATGGGCGACGATAGTCATGAAAATGGCTCCAATTTCTCGTTTGCCCCTTATATCATAAAAAAATATATAAGTATAATAACCTATATATTAAATCTATACAAGGTTAATAAAAACGAGAGGCATTAAATTAAGCCACATATTTAGTGTATCATTTCCAGGCTACAACAAAAATCAAATCAATCGGAGCAATAGTTTCGCGACAGGATTATTTTAAAGTTTTTTCTCACTTCATACACGCTGTGCCAGCTGATCGTCGACTATGAACGGCCGGGGCCATTCACCTCGTGCGAGATTGTACGCCCCGGTACAAAGCAATATTACATTTTATCGCTATTTAACTTGTTTGAAAAAAGTATTTTCGTATACTTGTGGTAAACTTTTTTTTTATATCTTCGGTTAACTGTAGGCACTACATAGTATGTGGGTTAATTTAATGCCTCTCGTTTTTATCAACCTTGTATATTAAATCGAAAACATAATACCAGACTGCTTAAAATGTATTTTAATATACCCAATTTCGCACTCGAGCTTTCAAGACTAATCTAATGACAATGGACACCTTGTGAAAATCACAATGGAAATATACATTCATACATTAAACTTGAAAAAGAGTACTTTGCCTCGTCACATTTTATCTCGGTTCTATCATCTATGTAACGTTAACAAGAAAAAGAAAAAATTGCATTCAAATTGAATTTCATTCAGTTTGAATACTACGAGTAGGTAGTAACAGCAACATTGTAATCTCTGTTTCTGTATGTAAATAAAACATTCGAACCGATTACTACGTTCATTTATCCTCCTGTGTGTACTATTACTATATAAAGTATTACTATATAGCAATATATAAAGTGGAAACATTTTTTGATTGTGTGTATTGTATCGGTTCTAAAGCTACTGGGCCGATTTTATCGATTCCATCATTAGAAGAAAGCTACATTACCAGAAAGTACAACATAGGCTATATTTTAATTACTATTGACTATTTTTATTTATGACGCTCAACGGCACGCTTCTGCTCATCTTATCATCTGCTCTCATTTTGTAAACTAAATAAATGTTTTAGAGTTACAGTACAGTACAAGACCGCCATTTTTGTGCATCTCACTACGCTACTTACTACTACTACTACTACTCACGCATTAAGATGACTTTTTTATTGTTACCTTGGTACAAAGTAAAGAATTTTTTATTTTATTTTTATTTTACAGTAAGTAACAGTTTTAGAGTTTGATATTCACTTAACTTGTAACTAAGGACATACAGGCGTTGAACGTTTTATAAATAATTTCATAAAAACTATTCAATTTAGTAAATTTATATTACTCCAAAAGAATACTTAAATAATTAACTCAACTATACAAAAAATCATAATGTTCTTTTTTAACATAAATTAACACGTCTTGTATAGGGTTATATATACATCAGTCATATGGCATATCCATGTATCCATATTATTTTTAAAGTTAAATGCCCTCTAATGCAAGGACACTATTTATTTATTTAAATACCTATTGATATCATTTACAAACCTAATGAAAAACAATTCGAAAATCATCACGAGTACAATGTGTACGAAGCTTCTGGCTAACAATAGGAACATTACCGCACCGGATAGCGCCGACTTTGGTCCACGTCGCGCTGAATCTCAATGAGCCACTCTCACTACACTTGTGCACACTAGTTTGGCATGAGTCAATCAAACATCAGCAGGAGGATGTCCACCTCTGGACATACGCGTCCCCTAAAGAGCGCCCTAGGTCGCAGTAATTACTCATTTGCTACCAGAAGCTCCCCGACTTTAAAGAAGTCAGTCCGGTAAGGAAGCCGTCCAACACTGCATCTTCCAAATTTTCCTACCTCTCGAGAATCTTTCTTTCCTAACAGTTATCAGCATATTACTTCATCATTATCAACATGAGCAGCCTAAGACATCCACTGCGTACCATACGTCTCGCCCAGACAGCGCCATCTCGGTCTCAAGCTCACACCCATCCTCCCATGACTCATGGTTGCGAAACCCCGGCCCCATGTGAACATTCATGTGGCATTAGATCTGCGGCTGAATAAGGCAAAGCGCTTGTAACGCTTAATTCAACATCTGGCAACAAATTGCCGCAATCATACATACAATTTAAGAGCCGAGTCGCGAATGCAAATCAAGTTAATAACAATCTGGAATATATTACAAAATGGCGCCGACTATATTTCGTGCGTAATTACAAATAAATATAATATTATGGGTCGTTCCGTTGCAACGGGTGTAACATTTAGACGCAATATGTAAAGTTTCAAGTTTGTATGTATGAAAATAAAAAATATCAAATTAATCTTGAAAGGGCAACTTTTACATATTTACAAGAAATTTTAATTTTTTTTATATTGAAATAGCCCGAATTAACGCCGAGACTTCAAAGTGTTTTGCGGTGGTAACAAAATGTTATCTTTCGCCTTAACGAAACATAGGGCTATAAACACAGGCAGTCGGGTTAATAAATCATACATTTTAAAGTATAAAATTAAGACGGGAATATAAACATGTTTATTTCACCAAAAACATACAAAACTTTGAGAGCCAAGATGGCTGAGACTTGCGCTGTTAAAAGGTGAATCGGATCGGAAACAAATTCGTGGTTTGGACGTTTTGGTAGAGGTAGACTTGCATTAACTGTTGCATACCAAAAAGTAATGGTGTTTTTTATGTAAAAACGATACGTTAAGAAGCCGCGATAAAATCCGTTAAAGTTGATTTATTGTAATAAATAATATTCGCGTAATGGTCGCCGCACACTTATCAACTTGGAGAGGCATCGCAACCGTATCACCTCGAGCTGGTCAGTATTCTTTGTATGAAACTTCATACTGCAACGCACACTAATGGGAAACGTAACGTAATCGTATCGTTTTCGCTTTTATAGGCGAGGCGTTTACAATCCCTTTCCGACTTGATAAGTGTGCGGCGACCATAAACTTAAGATTTAAATGATATCTAGGTTTGGAAAATACATAGAAAATAAAAAAATAATAAATACGATCTAATCCAATCTCTACGTCGAGCTGTTTTGAGTGATGCGCGCACATCTAACCATTATTCAAATAGATAAAAGATTCAGCCAAGGAGAGTGATCATCTGCTAATCGTTACCATAAAGAATGACCACCAAATAAGATCACTGCGATAACATCAGAAAGCCTATCCGTGATCTGGCACGCTATTTGACGATCAATCTCTCCATTAAGTATCATATTTGTACGGGTCAGTATGCGATGCGTTGACTGATAACGTACAGTTACACGGCGGATGTCACGAAGTCTTCATGCCAAAGCGATAGCCTCTGTCGCCAATTACGGATCATTACTCATACGTGTGATACGTAGCAGTTCAATCGTATTAGTAGCACGTGCGCCGTATAGGGAAAATATTATATTTATTTACGACGACCAGGCTGGCGCAGTGGTACAGGGCTCGGATAAGTGGAGCATGTTGCGCCAGGGGTCGCGGGTTCCAATCCCGCCTAGGTCATGGATGTTTATATATGTATTATGTGTATTTCTATAATAAAAATCTTAAATATATAAAAATTCTTAAATTTATAAAACATATTAAATATATTTCGTTGTCTAGTACCCGTAACACAAGTCCTTACGGTACTTAGCACGGGGCTAGGCTAACGTGGTGTGTAAAGTCCACAAATATTTATTTATACTATTGCACTGTATGTTTATCCTTACTTATTTACTTACTCTGCTGGCTCAGTGACCCGAAGTGACTCTTGGCCTCATGAATGTTTGTCCTGGGCAAGGTTTTTAGTAGCTTTTCGTTGAGTATTATACGCATTTATTTCTATACTTATTCTTTCAAATAATGACTACTGTACTGATTGGGACAAAATATTACAGCGATATGGTTGTCTGGAATAACTTTGTATTCTCAATAAATTATATTAGAAATAATTTATTTTTTTTATTAATTTCATTAGAATTAAATATAAAATATATTAGGGCCCCCTTTTACGCAGGTGAAACCACGGGGCACGTGCCACATACATTAATATTTTTAAGGATCCAGTCTAAAGTACATAAGATCAATATTAGAATCAGATGCTAACAATGTGTTTCTAAAACAAAATCGAAGTATACACATTTGATTGCCGGAAATCTCTTCTCTTCTTCGACATATAGCCAACCAGTGCTGAGTGAAGGTCTCCTTCATTTCACGTCATTTTTGACGATCCCTTGCCGTATCCATCTTTTGCTGGCGGTCTTTATGATATCGTTGGCCCACCTCGCCATTTGTCGGCCCACGTTTCTGTGGCCGGTGCGGGGTATCCATTCCGACACCTTAGTGCTTCATCTCCCGTTGTTCCGTTGTGCAACGCGCCCAGTTCATTCCCACTTTTTACGTGTGACGATGTTTGCTATAACGGTGACTTTCGTGAGGCTCCTGATGACCGTATTGCGGATTTTATCTCAGATGGAGACACCAAGCATAGCGCGCTCCATAGCTCTCTGTGCGACTTGGAGTTGGTTGATAGTCTGTGCAGTGATCGTCCATGTTTCCGAGCCATATATCACACCACATAGCTACAGGCAAAACACTTTTTTCAAACAACTGGTGCTTTAGGTGCAAGGGCACGTCACTATATTTGAACACTTCGGAAAGGTTCCCGAACGGTGCCCATCCATTGCCGGAAATATACATATTCAAATTTATCTTTAAAATACGATAATAATGCGCACGCAAATACGAGTTATTGCGCTATAATCGTTCCGTTCCTACATTTTAAAAAGTTGGTAAATATTATATCTGGAAAGAGATTTTAATGGAAGTAAAGCAAATCAATATTGAATCCCGCGCTAACAAAAGCTCTGTCGGGGTTTTAACGAGTTTATGCAGCTCATGCGGTGCAGAAGCGTTGCGCAAACACGGGCGACGTCAAACAACGATGCATACGCGATGACGGGGCACAAAAGCCTCCATCTCGTCGTTTTACCCAAATATCAGCGCTGCCCATACGAACATAGCTAGCGCCAACGGAGTTAAACCTATCTCTGCAAAACCATGCATTTTTGGGGATAAAAATTGTCATTGTGTTGTTCCTGGTATCCTATACTTCAAAATTTTCACTAAACATATAAAACATAACACACATACAAATTTTCACATAATTATTATAGTAGTATTAGTTATTCTAGTAGTAAATTAAAGTAGGATTATATTCAGATAACTGAAAAGCGCTTCGCCACTATTTGCTCTCCGCCGTATCGATCCGTTCTCCATGAAAAGCCTTTTATTTTAACAGACGGGAAGGCAACCACGGAACGAGACAGCTTAGCACTCGCTTTGCGCCATTATTAGTGAATTGTTGTAGTTCTTTATTACACTGAGCGACATCATCATTAAGTACTCCTAGATATATTAACCTAACCTTAAGTTATAAAAACAAAACTGACTGCTTAAAATATACTTTGTGTCACTCGCGTTATCAAAACGAAACTCGTAAATTTGAATTTATCCAGTCATTAAAACTAATAGGTATCTAGATACATACATATTTGCATGGAATACCACATTTTTTAATTTGACACGATTAAGTAAAAACACATTATTTTAACTCTCTTATCTCGTAGCGATGCGCTCACTAGTTGTTGCGAAAAATGTACCAACTTTTAACAATTGAATGAAACACAAGATTTTACTCTGCTGTAAACTCAACGAACTTTACAACAACAAGTTTTAAAATAACGAACACCAAAATAGACACAAAATTACGCAAGATGGTAACGTGTGGTTATAATATTCGATCTATTACCGTTACGGGCTGCGGAAGATAATCTCCTTGCTGATCGGCGCAGGTTTGCAACCTATCAATTACACGCTACGGATAACGTGATGCCAACGCGAGCACCGAACAATCACCGACGCTTTTATGGGAATGGAAGCCATAATAATATATTCACACACAACACCATTAGATAATTTATCTTTATTATCATTTGCGCTTCACTAAGTTTTTGTGAGATGTAGAACCAGAGATGCTCTGCAATCGAATTAGCCGGGTACGGTATTATTCGGTCGTACCGAGGAGGCTGAGGCGAGGATAACTAAGCTATCATGGTTCGTGAGGTTGGTAAGTGTACTGTAGTCCAGTAGGTCTGATATGGCTGACGACTTAAGTAAATAAATACATACATTCATACGTTTCCAAATTATGAATATATTTATGTTCCCATACGTGTTAATATGTCAATCCTGGCGACACAGGAGTAGCAGCGGTGGGATCGAGTGGTGGGTCAAAGCCCATATAAAAAAAAGTATGTTTATATGATTGTATGAATGTGTACATGTATCTCTGTATGTACATTTGTTTCCTTTTTTTTATAAGTTAAGGGGCAATCGGTGGCGGTAGATGACAACTCGCGCGCATCCTAAAAACCTGAAGTTTTGCGGACGTTGCCGGTCTTTAAGATAAGAGTATGCTCTTTTCTGCCAGCAACAGCCTTAACGGATTTCAACATAATAATATGATGTGTCGTTATTATCATATTGTTGACTAGTTCTACACAGAGCACATTAAAAATATTTTACAGCAATTAGGTTAGCTATGATTTCAATCAAGTGTAAGATTATTACTCTAAAAATTAATTCGTATTTCAAGTTTTCATTCATCTCATAAATTCACCCAAGTAGATGAATGGCCTGGCGGCTGGCAGCGGCACCCACGCCGCCCCACTGCCGCAGTCTCTTTATTCGTAATTCATCAACTTGCACTGCAGTTGTCTTATAAGAGCCAACTTGTACATTGGCTTTATTAGACCATTTTAATTATTTAAGAATGTTACTATATTCGATATTCAGTTTTGTTAAATAATTAATTAATGAGCAAGATGACCAATTAATTGAAATATACCTTTTTATTTTCCTTTAAAAGCGTTTTCGTTTAAAGCTACGCTGTTGTATTGGTACTGAGTTTCGTATCTCTTAACTTGTTTCAGTAGCATTGGTGTGACACGGTACTAAGAGTTATGATATACACATACTAAGACGTACACACTTAAAAATATAAAATCAAACATTTGTGTTTCATTTAATAGATAAAGTAATTACTTGATAACGTTTGATTGATCGATGACAATAAAATGATTCATACAGTGTCAGTGGTGACATAAGCCGTAGGTTTAGTTTATACTAGCTTCCGCCCGCAGCTGATGTGGCCCCCTTGGATTTCGGACTTCAAAAATGGAGGAGGTTCTCAATTCTACGGAATGATTTCTTTTTTGTATTGTGAATTGTGATATGCAGGTGGTCCAATTGCCCAGTCACGAACTGATGATGTGATCAGGACGAAATTGAAGGATCATCCCAATATTATAGACTTCTCAAGGAAAGAACGCTGGTTGGCCGAGTTTTAAATGTTTCACTGCTAATTATCTACTTCTAACGACGACATTATGTCAAAAATTGTTCATTTGATTGAAATACAGTAGTATAAAAGGCAATGGGAATCTGCATTAAATGCTTAAGCTAACTAACATATTCATTTGGATAAGGATTAATACTGAACTAAAGAAAATAGCTTTAAAAATAATGTAAATAAGATAGAGATATGCTATCCCGGACTTTTTTGTAGCATTTTTATAGATTTTAAATTCGCTAGTACATTACACGTTTTGGCGTTTGCGTGGAAAGCTCCTAGTTAGCGAGACTCCCTCTTCAACATTTAACGCCTTATTTCCGCTAATTTCATAAAAGCACAGTAAATTATATACCTAAACCTTCCTAAAGAGTCTCTTCACTAAAGACTCTTTCCATCGTTAAACCGTATAAAAATCCGTTCGATAGTTTTCGAGTTTATCGCGGTTAGACTGACAAAAAGACGCGGCGGGGAACTTCCTGTTACAATATGTATAGATTCTAATATAAATAGCTATGCCCCAATCAGACAACAATTCTAAAAACTGTTGAAGCGTATTCTGTTATCGTTTCTAAGTTCCATGTACAGACTTTTGGCCTTGACTATACATATACAAGGCATCTCATTCAAATCTCTCCAATCCAACGTTTTTTTTCTATGCTTTCCCCCTTTATATATTTAGTTTGCAGTTTATAATTTTAAGGTTTTCTTCATCCTTTAGATTGTTATTTTAAATTGTAAATGTACAATTTCCAATCATAAGTACCTAATTGATACAACACAGATCTCTCTGAACATTAAATCACTTATAAATGTTAATTGTAGAAACATATAAATAGTTGTTAGTTGTTTAAGAAACATATAAATGGTTGTTAGTTGTTTAAGTTTTGTACTAAGATGAGGCAAACTGTTCGTTTTCCTTAATAAAATAAAATGTTAAAAACGTTTTGTAACAACTTAATGTGCAGAAATGACGCTATAAGCTTCATAAAGTGATCATTATTTATTATTATATTTTATAGGATCTGTTACATGGAATGTTAATAGAAATGCTCTCCACATATTGTGTAATGTAACCACAACTACATATTATATGAATGAGAATTTACCGCATTCGCGCCAGTGTGACATCCCAAATAAATGTTTTCGATAAATAAAGCGGTATCGCCTGATCGGATTCTGTAATCGAAATACCAGAAAAATATTAAAATATATCGAGATACAATGTTGGGGTACAATGTGGGGATTTGTGACACAGGTCTATGACCTCCATAGATATGTCTCATACTAGGATACGTGTATTATGGAAATGTTAAGCAAATCTTCTCATAATTAAATTATCCATGTTTGTCAAATGTTAAAAGAATATAAAGAATTTCTTTATTAAAATATTTCGAGATACAATATTTTAAGTATACTCATAGTAAGAGGTAGTGCCACGCAGCCCATTTTGGGTCGGCACAGCCGGGGAGGTACCTCTGGCTCACAGGATATCGACGTGTAGTTATGTAGGAATGTAGGAAGGAGCTAGCAATGTGGCCTGCCCATTGCCACTTCAGTTTTCTGACTATAAGAGCTATGTCGGTTACCCTGGTTCTCTTACGGATTTCCGAATTGCGGACCATATCTCGCAGAGGTAAGGTACCTATTACTGAATATACCTATAAATGTATTTGTTACCTATAAATTTCCCGAGGATGTCTACTGCTACTATTATTACTACTACCACTACTATTACTAAAGGCTGTATCTTCCGAGCGGGATATTCGAGATATTATAGACCGAATTTTATTTTATATTTATAAGATTCGGTTACCGATTGAAAATTCCGTATCCGCATCGAACAAATGATCAGTTCAAGTTGAAAGTTCCCCGCCTATCACCCAGCTCGAGCAGCCTCCGAGTCTAGTTGATATTGATTCTATCGCCAGTACCAGCTGCAATGCGATCGAATGCAGATTTTCGACGCCACCGGAAATCGCGGATGCAACAGTTTTTTAAATGAGTTTTGAGAGGAGCCAACATTCAACTTTTTAAAACAGATGAATATTATATTAAAATATAAATTATTTTAATTCTAATCAGGCTGAAAAACAGGCGCTTTCGCCATTTCCCTTTCTCTCGGGAATCCAACCCAATTGAAAATATTGAACGCAAGACATAAATTTAAACAGACAGAAATAAAAAAGTCTCTCGATTATTGTACACTAATTATTTTTCATTCATATTTATCATAATATGAACATTGGGACACGAGTCACGAATGGACTAGTACCTAGTAACAAACTTAAGTTTAAGATCTAAAGTTACCTGGTTACGGCTCCACTCAAGTTGGTTCTTAAGTTTTAAACTTACCTGAAAAAGAACAAAAACAAGTTGGTCAGAATTGATTAATTGCGTAAGAAAAATATAAATACTTAGGTACTTTTCAAACCCCCTGTCCAACTATCGGTTCCCTCGCCTAATTTTATTCGTCTCGAAATTCGGAAAATGGAATAACGGAATTAAGGATAGATAGTGCACTTGTGTCTGTGCAATAATACGTGCCACGCTGGCTGCGTCTCTACTCTCTATAGAGATAGACGCTATAGACAACATTCAACCACTGAGACATTATACAGACAAACGTGACCAAGACCTGTCCGTCAAAAGTGTGTTGCACAACAGCGTGACGAACAAATCCATCATCGTTTGCATTCGATATACACACGCGGACATATTGGCACGCCGAAACACGCCACCCACGTGGCTCCGCGGTCTCGCCGTCGCTTGGACCAGTTCCAGCACAGCCGGAACCATGTACGATAAATATGCAACATTCCTGTATCGTTTCGACGGTGACTGGCCATTTCGCACACATTACGCCATTATTTTCTTTTCATGAGCTTTTGCTGTGGAAGCGAAGCACAGCTTGCAACAAGTGATAGCAGTGCAGACAACAGCGCTCATCGGGTGACAAGACTAGGCTTAGGTTGGCAGCTGCGACCCTACATTTTCCCACCGAATGCATGCCGATGTGAAAATGTTTATACTAGCTTATTAACTATAGTTACTATGGCAAGAGAGACCGCTGGCTCCCTGATCCTCGGACTCTCGCGCTCGGTAGACAAAACGGCATCTGCGCTGTCGTGAATGAATGGCTCAAGAAGAAGATCATGACCGGGATACACTGATGATGACTTGTTTTAGATCTCTATGCGTTCTTAGTCTATGAATAAGATTATACCGTAGAGCGACACACCTCTGGAGCCGTACACAAGGCGCTGTACAATCATCAAGATCTTTTATAGCAAGGTTTTTACGAGCTGTCGTATCATCTGATCGCAAACGATCACCATCGCCAACAGATTTCCGTAACACCAGCAGTTAATTACCTGGTAAATGTTTAAATATATAAAAATTTTGAACGACTTAGTGGTCGCATATTTTGTACAACTTATTTTCAATCACAATTTATTTTAACTCATTTTTTTCTCTTTCATAAGTATCGACAACATCACCTTAAAAACAACATTTAAAAAACTTTAAAACGAGATGATTAAGATAATAATAAGTGCTTAGAACCGTGACCGAAAGATTATACATTATTTAGAAAGGGCGAAGCGGCCTAAATTGATGCGAATGAGAGAAGATTGGCCTCTATCATCCTAAGCTCATGATAATAATATTGATAAGACACTGTAATTTGTAAGCTCCTTTCAACTACCGAAAACGAACTCCAGAAACATTCATAAGGCGCACAAACAAATATACACGGTTGAAACTTGTGAATTATTGGAAAAATATTTGTACGACACGAAAAAATATACATCGAAGTACACGTTAAAAATAGTGGGAAGTAATGCGGTCGAAATACAGGAGCATTCGTTGCCGCGTACACAACTCGCGGCCCTGAGACAGGGGTGCCACAATAAATGTAATGATGTCAAAGCGAGAGGGCTGCCACGCGCGAGCCTCCCTTAGGGCGTGCACACATGCTATGTAGTCGCTTTTTAGAAGCTGAATGCAGCGACCAGGCGCTCCCCACCGCACACTGTAACTGCGAGTGTTGCCGATGGTGCATCGGAGCAGTTGATTCCGCTATGATAGATGCTAAAAGTAGCGTGTGTGCTGTTGCCCTCAGTCGCCCGAGCGACTGCGCTGCGAAACTGAGGGCAAACTTGGGTTAGGGCCTGATATTAAGTGCTAGGGGCCCTGAGTGAGTTGATATTTCCTGTTAGTCAAAGGCTTCTAAATTACAAAGCAAGCATTAACGCCGTTGTAAGCGAGTGGCGTAGAGCTTGCGTACAGATATTACTTCAACATAAAGCTGTCATGGAGTCTGACGATGTATTTAATCTATCCGTTTTTCTTGATAGATGAAATTAAAATAATCATCATAATCAATCATTATCAGTCACTGATTGACACCTCCCCAAGAGATCACCTTTAGAAACTGTCCAGAGCCACTTGCATCCGCTACCTGAACCAAATCATCGACAGGGTTGGAGCCGTTCGAGGCCGTCCAAAAGTCAGTCTTCCGATAAAGAGCAATTTTATATAGCCCTCAAGATGTGATTCTGAATTTTATTTATTTATACCACAATTCAATAACCCATAGCAAACACACTAATAAATTAATTTCACGGACTTTTAGTTTAATCTACGTGATTCATCACATACCCACATAACAAACAGCACTTAATTAGTGAGAACAAACTAATTGAATGGCGAGTGTCGAGTGATACCAATTTGATAATTGTGGTGATACATGGTTTTATTAATAGACACAAGTACATAAGCCTTTCCTGTAAAAATGAATAGATATATGTATGATACATATTTTTATATTATATTTTTAAAGGCCTTCCTTATTTTTATATAACTTCATAGGCCTTCCTCAAAAAACAATAGTTTTGTATAGATAAACTAGCTGCGCCCTGCGGTTTCACCCGCGTAACTTTCGATCCCGTGGGAATATCGGGATGAAAAATAGATGTTGGCCGATTCTCAGACCTGCTCAATACGCTCACAAAATTTCATGAGAATCGGTCAAGCCGTTTCGGAGGACTATGGCAACGAAAACTGTGACACGAGAATTTTATATATTAGATATAGAGGCTTAATAAATCTGATATTGATTATATTAACAGTTTGCTTGTATGTCTGTATGTAGTACGCGTATCACGCAGAATACGAAATTGCAACACAAATGTTAAAGCACACAATTTTACATTTGTGTTGTTGAAAGCTCAATATAAAAACTAATATATTTCATCGAGATTTAAAATCTAAGGCATATACATGAATACTCTGAGTAGGTAAGTATAATTTAAAAAATAATGTACAGTGAAAGAGCAATTAGATAGCATAGCGTAGCGATAAGGTTAACGTTAAATATTGTTTATTTCCAAACAACGTACATCTTAGAGCGCGCGCGAGCTTTCCCTGACGTTAGAGTCGGGAGTTGAAGGACCCCACAGTATCTCTAACCATCATAATAATAGTTAAATTAGCTATTATAGACATTCGCATATCGGGATGCATCTCTCCCATCTACAGGAGAGTGGGGCGTCGGTTCCCCCTTTGACCCAAACCTGGTCGCGTCGCAACCGACGAACTTTCTAGCAATCCAATGATGCTGTATTGAGCTTCTCTTGGTTCATAAGTTTAGGTTCATAAAAAAGTGATCGTAGCGATTCGTGACACCACTCGAGCGACAAACGGTCGCGCTGCGGTCGCACATTCCTTGTTTATGTCAACCCTAAACAAGTCACTACATTTTTATTGCAAATGCAACCCTCCACGCGGTGCGACCACTCAACTGGAAATATAATCACTATGCGGTATATTGTTTTGAATAATCAGTTGCAAAAGACCACCAACCAAGGCAAAGACCAAAGACTATATTATGTAAAAAGTAATCAATGGTCCATTTATTACTAAAGAAAGTATTTTACATAATCAGATGCACATTTTAAGAAACAATATTGGATACATTATTACTAATTGGACCATTATGGTAGCTGTAGGAGAGGCATCGCTGCCATTCCTTTATCTCAGCTATACACCTTTCCCTACTTTATCTACGCATATAGGAAGTACCGATCTACATACACAAACAGATATAAACACTCATTAACTTTAGAGATATGAAAAAGTAATTAAATATAAACCAACAATAGATATTTTTATTTATACGTACACAGGAAAAGATAAATGTACAACAGTGTAACACAATTCGCAAAAAGTAAACCACTCAGTTAAATACATACGTATATCATTTATATAAAATAATATGATCAGAGATCGAACTATCTGGTCGTAGCATGATGCTTAGCTTTTATGTTATCGTTAAATGAGTTATCTAATACTTAGATAATTTTTCAATTCAAATCAGACCCTACTGGTCTCTAGGACATATTCTAGTCACATTACAATTTACACACATATATAATTTACATATACAATTTTATATACTACGAAGTCTATTAAAACAAAAATATATCGATGTCGTTGGAGGTGAACACTTTGCCCCTTAGCTGGTGATATTGACAATAAATCAGCAGCGACATTCCAGACAAGTATTAGCTTTTGAAACCATCAGTTAGCGACAAAAGATTAGGTGTTCATAATGCAATTGGGGTGCGAAAGACCCCTACAACTCCCCCAACACGTGAAGGTCAACATGAATGCGAAAATCGAACCAAACGTTTATTACAAAGCTCGATTGTTTAGGTGCTAAATAGGAGGTCGATTTGCATTATATCGAGACGGGGTGTTCAGTATGGCTAGGGCTGCCACGCGTCCGGGGTTCCGGATTTGTCCTAGTTTGAAGGGAGACCGGGATCCGTCCGGCGCGGCGTCCGGTAGGTGTTTTAAAATGTATAGGTATATGTATGTATATATGTAGGTATAACCCGGACACTTTTGTAGTCAGGGGAAATCCATTTTTTTTAATTGAAATAAATTTTAATAAAAAATTCACCCACAATAACCCGCATTCAAAAAGGTTCGGCAATATACTTTTTCTGAGATGTCCGGGGAGAAATCCTCAAATCTCGGGGATTTTTACCATGCTTATCCGGCGTCCATGGCAGCCCTAAGTATGGCGAGTGCTGGTTAGCATTGCTAATATCCCGCCCGCGCCCGACATGTCATGTGGAGCGCGACGCGGGTACTTTCATATTATACGCCGCGCCACAAGTCGATCAAACAACGGGCGGCGGCAGACGTGTTCAATTATCACGTTTTTATGTGCATGTCGCTGAGCACAAGATAGAGGTGTCTCTTTCTCTCTCTCTCTCTCTCTCTCTCTGACAGTCTTTTTCAAGACTTGCATGTGGCTGCGCACGAGATATACAAATACATGTCTCTCTGTGACAGATCTCATAACTGTCGCAATGGTGAGCAGGTGGAGTAATCATTGATGTAGTTTATTATATTTGGAGATAAACAAATAATGCATTGACATTCGAGAACAAATTCTATCTCGTTCTGTTAATACCAATCTGACATAGGCCTCCCTCAGAGCACCACAGATCAAGGACATGAGGTGATTCGGGGAGTTCATTAATGTTTATAGATAAAGAAACAACACATTGTCATCCGACTTACACGTGCGCACCGAATTTGAACTCATTCGTATATCATCATCATCAGTCGGACGACGTTCTCTACTAGACATACACTTCCCCCACAGAGTGGCACAGGTTACAGTCACGAGCCACTTCCTTCCAGCAGCTCTCCGGCACCAACCACGTCCCCAGTCCGCCGGGCAGGAAGCCGTCCCACTCAGTGTACCGGTGCGTAATATGAGACAGGTCAAATTCAGCTTGCAATTTGACCCATAGTAAGGCAGATAATAAAATAATATATCATATCAATGACTGGGTCCCATTGTGCTGGTAATTGCATTGAACGTATAAAGAGAGAAGAGAGAAGACTCTAGAACCATACACAGATTATTGAGTAATTACCTAGGGTAAATAATTACGGTAAGAGACAATGCGATTTTCCATTAGAAATATATATCTCGCTCACGTAATACCCGTTTAATGTAACAGCTACGGTGTCGCGTATTGCCCGATCTATGCTGGCCTTGGAAGACAAGTGAATAGAAGAGCAACATCTACATAGCAAATATTTGTATGTCTTTATGCGTCCGAGTAGCCAAAAATCACCTACTGTTTATTCGCCCCCGTAAACAAAAAAAAACGAATTCAACCACAAGCATTGCAACATTACAGTTGAATTTAGCCGGCGCGACACAGAGGCGTCCTTCGAAAAATCTATATATAAAAATATATTAGTAGAGTCCGATCTCGCCAATTACCTTTCACCCAGCGCTGTAAAAGTACACAACGACACACTTTGTCTTTGTTTGGTCGATTTTGAGACACGCGACCGTCAAAGGGGAGAGCGGGGCTAGTTGTACTGCCTTAACTTATTAATATCGGGGTCATATTGTGATTACTGTTTGACAATGGGGTGGTTCTAACAATACAACGGTCTTTAGATCGTTAAGGCTAGTCAAAAGATTAAACTACTGTATAGATATACTTTGAACTTTGATATATCATCAATATCACGGTCATCTTTTTTATAGACTGCTCGTAGTAAGGCATACGAATAGTTAGAGCATTTAGAGGAATCATCATCATCATCAGCCTATTTAGAGGAATACTCTTCACATAAACTTGACCTTCTTTACGCTGATAGTTTCCCTGCTACAAGCACCTTCGGTCAGAAAGGAAGGTTGGCAGAAATATCCACCAACCTGCCGCCCGACCAAAATTAAAAACTTTATCGATTCCCCTTCATTCTTGTTCTACTAGGTGTAACTCTTACGATTTAATTATAGAGGTGCAGTCTATAGGTAGTCTCAAGAACATGTAAATTAGAGACCTAGTTCCAGACTCCAGCTTAAGTCCAACCCCTACCGTTATCTAACAACTCACGCTTAGTAGGTGACGTCATACTTTATTATCTCGTTGTTTATTTCCATCTTCACCACCTCGACGTTCCTTAGTGCACAACCGTTGTCCAAATTGTGCGTTTTATGCGCAATTTTTGACCACAGCTGTCGCCTCAAGTATTCCCAAACCGACACCATTTGAGGCTACACAAGAGCTTGCTCTGGTTGAAAAACAGGCCTCTCCCCGGCAAAACCTAAGGTTTCTGCTGATACCTTTTTTTTCTTTCGTCGGAAAATGCATTACGCAATTCGGTCCTAAATGCGATTCGAACGGAATTCACACTCAAACCACGCGGGAGTCTTCAGCCACGTAATTTGAGGTGCCCCAGGTCCATCAGCAACAGAGCACTTCTCCTAATGTCTATGGACTGCAACGGTCAACTACCATCTGGTCATAATAAAAAACTAAACATTGATATTGTTCACGCCAAATCGTGACGTTAGAAGTACGGGCTAACTTCACACACATTCACCCCCGGGCAACACCGCGCCGACGCGCGGGCGATCGACAGTCTGTTCGATGCGTTTGGCTCGCTTGCACGTTTCATTTATGCTTCTGCGCAGATAGCTATTACCAGTGCTTTCGTAGTAATTACCGCTAAAAATTCATTTCGCCTATTTCTTGTCGGCTCAATATATATACATGCTTGTCGGCTCAAAATAAGAAAAACTATTTAATAGCTTATTGTGTGGTGTGGTGTGTTCGAGAGACGCGGCACTTTACTTGGACATCAGGTGAGTCAGCTTTCCCAACTACATCCAGAATTACCCTTATCCCATATTACCCGAATTCCTTTCTCAGCCCTTCGTGTGACGATAGCCATACGGCGTCGTCAGATATATTATTCAAGCGCCGTTCCAATGTTAACATGAAAATCGCCTGACAGACGTCAATAGCGCCCGACTCCGCCCAGACCAAATACCACACCCAGCAACTAGCGGTGGCAAACAGAAAATATTATGTATATAGCTTCTTCGATATGAAAAAAATTACGGTGACCGGACGGACAGACAGACAGACATGATGAATCTATAAGGGTTCCGTTTTTTTTGCCATTTGGCTTTGAAACCCTAAAATATCGAGTCTAGGATGTAGATTGTAAAAGGGTCTAGCATCGCCCTTTAAAATAAATAAAGATCAAGATTTATAGTATAGAAGACATAAGAACAGTCGCATCATTGAATGACCAGCCAATTCAAAGTCTAAGTGACCTTTATCAATCCTGCGTACACTAAAGTTCCCCCACGGACCATACAAAACGTGTCATTAGAACCAGGTTTCATATGAGCGCGAGGTACTCCCGATGATTCGGGCCCAGCAACACAGAAATGGCGTCTCTTCTCATTCGAGATTGTTTTTAATACAACACAAAAGGTTCGAAACCACCACGTTGCACAGGATAGCGCATATCCGTTAGTCTGTCTGCGGTTACACACAACAATATAGATACTCTGAATGCTTGCATAACATATACTATAGATATTGATCACGCCTATAAAGCTATGAAATGAAAATCTGTGCACCGCGAAACCTTTTACTACAATACATTCAATTTATAAATAAATTGGCTCAATAATAAAGTTATGGTGAAAATTTCTTGCATTGCATATTGACGTTCAATTTCAATTATGTATATTATATATTTAATTATGTGTATATATTATTATTCATGGAGTTTACTCTTTAAAAACGAATTAAGGTACGCAGTATAAAAATAGATGAATATAGGCTACCTATAGGATATACCTAATCCTATATGTATCCTATATTCTTATAACATATAAAGAGGTAAAATTTCTATAAGCTGCTTGTAGCCTGTATTTTCTTTTATGGTATAGGGGGGCAAACGAGCAGTTGTAGCCATTTTCATGACTACCGACGCCCATAGACATCTGCATAGAGGCTATACAGATGCGCTGCCCCCCTTTCTCCTCCCACCTCCATGGGCCATATGGGTAAAGTAAGTATATTCAACCATAATCGTTAAGCTTTCGAATCCTGGGTCGGACAATGTTATTGGAATTTTTTATTTCTAATAACAGTCCGGAGTAATGAGACAACAACAAACAAACATACAAACTGTCGCATTTATAATATTAGTAGGATTACTTTCATATCAGTATAGAGGCAGTTCAAATTGAATGTTAATCTATAATTTCCTACAATCTAGACAGAGCACAAATATCTATAACCTTGTATTGTATTATAGAGACCAAAAAACATTTGCTGCGTCACAGGCCCCACAGACGGCAAAACCAATTACATTCAGGTGTTTCAATTATCTATAGCAGGGCTACTCAAACAGTTTTCACTCTCGCCGATCTATATTTCACTGCTCCAACCGCCGCGCGCCGTCTCCAATCTGTCGACGAATTTGGCTAGTAAAGATAGAATTCTGTCATAAGTTTCAAATATGTCCAAATTCTATCTCCAGTAGTTAATGCATCATCAGATAGAGCATTAAAAACGCTCGTTAGTCAAATTATTTAGTCCGTTTAATCCAAATTAAGTGCGAATTAAGCGTGCAGCTAATTGCGTTGAAAATTATTTAAAAGTAAAAGTAAAAATTTAAAAGCTATTAAACTTTATTTCAAAAACTTCAGAGAATCAATTAAAACTACTGCAGTAGAGGCTGCGGGGTACTACTGCTGCAGTACTTTCCATTTCACCGCTAACCCCTACGATTTAAGCCTATATTGCCGCCAACCATTATATTGCTCACACCAAACTTTTAACTTTCCAAACCATTTCTTCCTCTTGCCCAAAAAAAACTTTACCAACTTCTCTTTTTTTTCTAGAGGTAGTCAAGTCAGGAGCAGTAAAAAGGTTTATTAGCTTAATCCGATTAGCCCACGGCCGTTTTGAGCAAACAAGGTCACAATTTAAGTCACCTTGATCTGAACTCCGATTATGGCATACTAGCAAGTAGGTTTCACTCGTCTAACTCCGCTCCTATAGGTAGTAAAGCAGCGCGATGGCATATAGCCTAAATTTTTACTAACATCTATCACAATCGTTTTTATATCAGAATGTTATTCATTAACAAATTTTATTCATTCACATCATTCCAGAGTTCCAATTATAGCATTCTATAATTCCAACCCTCCAGTGACCACGTTTACGTACCCCTGACAAGCAGTAAACTATACAATACAGTAATTCGTCACAATATTTCAAGTGGACCACAATAATCGGAAATTCCTATTCGTCATCGCGAAACAACGACCAACAATGACTCTATTAGGCACAGAGCTTTTGTTGGTTTAGTTTTAGTTTGCTCGTGTCGCTCGTCGTTTAGTTAGCTTTAGACATGTTCTGTGAACATTTATAATTAAATTTATTTGTTTTGTCAACAACGTAATGGCCTTAAAATTTAATTTGCACGTTCTATGTGCGTATGGAGTCTCAAATATATGTCGAGTCTGGGAGGAAAGCAAGTTTTTTTTTCAGGATAAAAAAGTAGCAGAATAGTGGTAGATGATTACAGCCGCCTACAGACACACAGTTCCCTAGTCTTCGTCGTTAAATGTACTGCTGGATGCTTGTCTGACATTGTAAGTTTTATCAGTAAAGACTAGCATCACAGTAAGACTTTTCTTTCTACTTACCTCGTTAAGAAACTACCGTAATTATATTTTGTTGTCATTGTTGACTACTATCACAGGTTCACCTCATAAATCTTTTCATAAAATATCGCCAACTTATTTAAAGAGAAACCTATTTCATATGGCAGACAGACGATAGTGTGCAATCATATTCACACTATCGTAATATATGTAATATTATTAACAGGTAACTACTATTAAACAATTCTAAAGCTTGCAACCGATTTAATGCTAGTGACACAGCACGGTATAAATAGTATTTCATAAAAACATATTACCAATACGCTCAATACGGAAGGATTTGCATTGGGTCTCGCACACATTCGAAAGCGTTGCAACAATTAGTTAGCGTAATACCTCGATACGGATATTTTAGTAATTCGTGTTGTTATGCAAATATCGAAACATTTCATTGTATTGTACGTAAATAGCCCTACCAGTAAGAGATGTGCCATGCCGCATTGCAAAAGGAACGGAGGCGAAACGACCGGGGAAGCACATCTCACATGATACCGCCGTAAAGTGACAACTATGCTGTCGCGTTTCGTGCGGATGTCCTTGGACGGCGGTGGTCAGCAAAAGGCTCTGACTGCCCGTTTGTCCCCCGTCAGCTCGGACAGAAGCCAGACTGCATTTAACAAATAATAAAAGCTACAGTTAGCTACAGGCCCCGTAGGTCCTGTAAGCTTTGCTTTCAGGGATATCAAGCTTACTGTGATTTGACTGAGCTTTGCAGATTTACTCGCGCAGGTTTTGACTGTGTGAAAAATTCGCGATAATAGGTTGAAATGTACTTCACTTATAACTACGAAAAATACAGAATATACATAGAAAACTCTATAAAAAGATGTTTCGGAGGACTTTGAATACAAATATCGACACGAAAATTTTACTATGTTTATATTTTTCCTGAATAATGACTTGTAATAATACTAGTTTGAAAGTTTATGGCGTGAACATTTTATAAAATTTAGTTTTTTTGTAAATTCAGGCAATTTATTCTCATGTTACATAGCTGTGTTGTTCAGACCTAATATAAATAATAATCATGGGCCGACTAATGACGAGATGGGCCGACGCCTTAATAAAGACCGCCGAGAAAAGATGGATGACAAAGACAAGGGATCGTCAAAAATAGCGCGAAATAAAGAAGACCTTCACTCAGCACTGGGTGGTTACAGGTTGAAAAAAAAGAAGAATATAAATATTACAAAATATATTATATGCATATGATATTAAAATGGCATAATTATGCATATTTTATTTTAATACAATTTCCGGGTAAAATATAAAATACACTTTCGTTAATTATTTTTACACCCAAGCACAAGTTGTACTGTCATTTTAAATAGTAAATATGTTACATGATATACGCTAATGGGATGAAAGTATACGTATATTTTATGTAATTGAATATTATTATTTTTTTATTTGCCGTAAAAAAGCCTAAATTATGGCAGCAGTAAAATTTGGATGTTTACAAAATACCTACCGATAGGTACCTACTATAAATCAACAGCATGTGTCCTATCCTATTAATATTATAAATGTGAAAGTTTGTACGTTTGTTTGTTCGTTACTCCTTCACGCAAAAACTGCTGAACAGATTTTTATGAAATTTGGCACACGTATAGAGGGTAACTTGGATTAACACAGGATAGTTTTTATCCCGAAAAATATGGGATGCCATGGGATGATTTTCTATTGTCCACGGGATCGAAACTTACGCGGGTGACATATAAGTTTAGTAAGAGG
>LUGF01048007.1:68597-78684 GCA_001625245.1 Calycopis cecrops | reverse complement strand
TAACGCCATCTGTTATGCATTAGACGAACTATATATCTGCTATACAAATAACTTGCAATCTAACATACCATTTCCAATTACCTCTTTCTCTATATACATACAAATCCATTAAACAAACGAAATTAAAATTTTCTTTTGAAAAATGCTACCATTCCATCAGTATTTTCTTAAGACGTTGTCACGTTCAACTATCGTCAGTAAATGGACTTTACAGAGAACCGATGTTTTTTTTTATGTTAATATCATTTGAAACTTATTGTTTGGATAATTATAAATAAAACCAATAACATTTAACTTAATCTTGTATCTAATTTCTTATTAAAATTCCACAAAAATCAACTTGAATTATAATTAAGACATTATTATTATTTTATATTTTAAACATTATAAATATAATTATATATACAATTACAAAATTTTATACTAAGTCTTTTTGTGCTACTATGTAGTTTGCAAATGAATTTTGAACATTGATTGCACTTCAGGCTGAGACATATTGATTAAATAACTGTAAAAAATAAGAAACAAATAAAAAATATAAAGAAAAAAACAATGTAACTGGTATCGTTGGGGTCGCGCGGCCCCCAATACGTGCGTACCTGCGTCCTGGTAAGTGAGTCCGGCATTCGCTGCGAACAGCGACGTGAGAATACTCAAAATGGCGCCTGCCTACGATGCTTAGATGGATAGAAAATTTAGAATAAGTCCTGAGTGGGGGCCGCGCGGCTCCAGTACACAGACACCAGTAAAGGGTTAAAATGTATCTACATCTTATAAGATGTATTAAATTTAGCTATTTCTACTGTCTGAAACCTTTTTAGTGAACTAAGTGCACTACTTAGTGCTAAATAAACAAGCTGTTTTAAGAGCCCATAAAACAAACATACATTAATGATTATTATTTATACAGTATTTATAACGTTTTTTTAGGAAATTCCTGGCAACTTTATAGTCAAATTACGCGACGTTTTGAAATGTGATCAAACTTTACCAGTACCACCTAAGCATACTGATAAAGCTCATAAGACAATTAAGGAAAATGTAAATAATAATAACAAAGGTATAGTTGATGTACCAGAAAATGAGAAAAGAAGAATACAATCAGAGGTGGACAGAACTAAAGATATAGTTGATGTACCAGAAAATGACAAAAGAAGAATACAATCTGAGGTGGACAGAACTAAAAATATAGTTGATGTACCAGAAAATGACAAAAGAAGAATACAATCAGAGGTGGACAGAACTAAAAATATAGTTGATGTACCAGAAAATGACAAAAGAAGAATAAAATCGGAGGTGGACAGAACTAAAGATATAGTTGATGTACCAGAAAATGACAAAAGAAGAATACAATCAGAGGTGGACAGAACTAAAAATATAGTTGATGTACCAGAAAATGACAAAATAAGAATAAAATCGGAGGTGGACAGAACTAAAGATATAGTTGATGTACCAGAAAATGACGAAAGAAGAATACAATCGGAGGTGGACAGGACTTTAAAACTGGCGATTATACGAACAAAAAATAAAGAAAACAACAAAAGGCCTTCTGTAGTAACAAGTGACAGTAGAGTTATCAAGAAAGAAAGAACTTGTGAGGAAAATAAAATAATTGTACAGGTACATAAAGTAAAGAATATGAACAAAGTGACAGGAGAAATAGTAATAGAACATGTACCAGAACTGGTGTTTGACAAAAGAAAAACAGATTTTCATGAGAACACAGAAACCACAGATGTATGTTCAACACGTCATCAAGAACAGCAAGGTTCGATTTTTATTTTTTACCAATTGAATTATTGTTTAAAAATTGTCAGCAGTGCTGCATAGCTGCATTATCGGACTGGCACAACTGGGAAGGAGGTACCTCTATGTTTACACGATACCGGAGCATAGTGACAGTTATGTTGTCGCATTTTTGACGAATTATGAGCAGCCAATGGCCCATTACAGGGAAGTGGGACATCTGAATAACAATCATGTGCCTCCTCTTACATTATATATACTACGACATATTTGTAATATAACGACTGCCATGTTGTTTGGTGGTAAACATGTTCAACCACAGATGTATGGTCCCTGGTTAGAAGATCGGGAATTCGATAACAGTCTGTAAGTAGTGTTTATAGGAGAATGAGAGAATAGAGAGTACACTTGTGTCAGCATACACATCTGCACTATAGTATCCTCTATGGATGGTTTGTTTCTATAGAAATACCGCCAGGGGACATAATTATTAATATTATAAGTAATAAAATAGAGCCCAAGCAGACACAGTAAGTAAACACACTGACAAGCAAGCCAGCCAGCATCTATCATGGGATGGGGCCTTCCCCATTTCATATTATAGATACTATAATGTTCAGCCCGTAATCGTCTGTCGCTCCTAACCCCCCCGGGGTCTAATGGCCGGAGCTCATGGCAATAGTGTACAGCAATAGTCTATGAATAAAACGATCTAATAATATTAAATGAATGAATGTTTCAGATAATCTACGAACATTTTACTTGAAGACTGGTATAGATCTTTCACAGTATATAATTCAAGTTATACAAAACAGTTTGAACCCACTTGAACATTAATTGGACCATGAGTGATTGTTCAAAGAATGTGTTGAAGATAAATTGTATATTTATGAAAGAAGTAACAAGTATCTAAAGGCACTTTAATACAGAACTGATTCCATAGCCCTATATGTAAAAAAATGGAAGGATTAATTGCCTAGTAAGCAGCAAATTTTAATGAAGGACGGGAATACGGAAAATTATAAGTTTCCATAAAGTAGAACAAATTTGTTTCTTGCGGTTTATGAGTAGCCAATTGCCCATAAAAGGCGATTAAGGCAATAAATTAATATACGATAAAATTAAAATGTTTTAATGAATTAAAACAAAAATGTTTTGAAAAACATTATTATAAAAATTTCTTTTTGAATGTCAATGATTACTTACCTACCACTGATTCAACTCTAGCTCTGTCCTGAGAAGAACGGCGAAATAAACCTAGTTTGCCGGAACGGTGTGTTCTTATAAATTCAAATTTATAGTACTGTAACGCTGGTGCAATCGTCTTCTCAGGGCGTAGCTCACTCTTGCGGCACCAACTTAGCTGAACTAACTATACTAATCGGAACTACCCCAGCTGGGTGAAAGGATTTAAAACATAACGACTTGGAGATATTAATGTTTCATTTATTACTTTATGTTGTTCATGAATAAATTTCTTTTTTTATTATAAAAAAATCCTAGCTAATATATACGCATTCATTCCATGACCATTTCGTCTTATTGTAAATCTCATTCTCGAATAATATATGTTTCTCTGTCAAAGAGGAAAATTCTCCAATCGTTCTTTTTCTTTTTAAATTCGAATTGATATGTTTTTATTAAAAACATATAAATCGTGGAGGTTCCCCTCATTAAGAGTATGGAGTTTCCACTACACTACAGTACAGAAACAGCCTGGGCTCAAGATGAAATGTCTGTAACTAACGTCCCACATGTTTTGTTTGTGGGCAGAAAATAAACTGATTCCATTTTTTAAATACGCCTACATTAAAAAATTAAAGCTTGCTTTAGAAACTTTTTTAAAGGATTTATATTTTCTCGGATGCATTTTTGGTTTTAAACTCTTTAATTTTTTTATGTAGCCAGTCCTAAGCCTGATTAAGTATGAAGGGAGAGTGGATTCAGAGTGCGGATGAGTTGCATAAATTGTCATTTGGTTTTATTCACTGTAGGTATTTAGTCGGTAGGTATCGCGACAAGCTTAGGTAGTTTCTTTAAAGAAGTAAGTTTGTTAAAAATAAACTTACTTTAAAGAGGCTGAATTCATAACCTTATCGTGAAAATAAATTAATTTTAAGATGGGTGCTAATTTCGTAGAGTAAATTTGACTTCAATTGAAAAAAAAGAGCGGTAAACCGTAAGTAGGTAGCAAGTACCAAAAGATATAAACGGAGCATTAAATAACCGAGGGAGCAATGATTTTGTTTTTTTTGTGTGTTATCTAAATTGGTAAAAATTCGTAGAAAAAATGTTGGTATTGACGTAGAGAGGCTATCTGCAACTTGCAAGAGGTGATGTGTTACAAGGACTGACATCCGCTATGCATAAACCACATTATTAATATTTTCTTTATCTACTATCTACTTCTACTATATATATAAAAATGGAATGCTGTTCGTTAGACTCATAAAAACTCGAGAACGGCTGAACCGATTTGGCTAATTTTGGTTTTGAATTAATTGTGGAAGTTCAGGGAAGGTTTAAAAGGTGAGTAAATATGAAAACATAATAAAAATAATAGTAAAAGCAAAAATTTCGTTTTCCCATACAAAATATTCCTACCTGTCAAACATTTGATGTTCGTACTGACATGACGTTCAGATATCAAATAAAATTTAAAATTGATATAATATTAGTTAAAATAATTTTGTCAAAATAAAACTTCCCTGTTTCTATTTAGTAAATTAGTCATCATACAAAATTTAATAAATATTTTTTACAAATTAGGACATCAATAGAATATCTAATTCTTAAAAAAAATCGTATTTACAATAAAACTTTTTTTTAAAAAATTCGGGTATTTTCATACTAACAATTTTTATAGTAGGTATAAGGGGGCAAACGAGCAATCGCAGCCTTCATGTCTGATAAAAAGAAGCACGCCCTTCTAGGTAAATAGTCTTTTATATTATAATCAACGATAGAATACATAGGCGGCTGCCTCAGAGAACTTATATAAATACTGCATAAGTTTTAATATACATTCCTGTGTTGATAAGCTTTGTGCAATAAACACATTAATGGGGTGTTATGATGTCCATATGTATAATAATAAAACTTCATACATATCAAGCTTTTTTCTATGAATTATGCCTTTTGTTTGTTTTAAGTTTATTTTATATTAAAGTTAGGTTTTTTATCTATTGATTGAGGCAGTACGAAATTTTGCGAGTCAGCTATATATATTTATATCTTTGTAACTAAACATACTACATGTATGTATTGTTAGAAAGATGTAGAACAACAAGCCATCGCATTTTTCTGTGCACTTTAAGTTCAATGATATAAAGATATTTTTAACGTTGTATAGAAATCGCCCGTAGATCGTTAAATTCGATCTAAGTAAAACTTTTTTGTATTTAAAAAATAAATATCTTGACATGTTTTGTCATTGTAAACCTGTCATTGTTATTACGGTAAAGAATTTGTACTAAATCAAAATCTATGATGATCAATAATAATTATTATAAGCTCTACTTCCGTTGTATAGTGTAAATATTTTTTTGTTGGTCTTTAGTGATAGTACCTAATATTTTATCTCTAAGTGCGCGAGAACTTTTTCACTTTAATTAAATTTACGATGCCGAGGAGAAGACGACCTGACTTAGGTCGTCGTAGTCAATCAATTGTGCGAAGAACCACCTCACGAACTAACCGCACTGATGACCAGATACAGACCGAGCAAGAAAATAGTCGTATTGCTATGTCAGAGTTGCGGTCTTTAGTAAGTGACAATGAAGTAGATAGACTTAGAATGCAACGAGTTCGTGCACATCAGACACAACAACAGCAAGAACGTCATAATGAAATTGAGCGCCGCCGCAGACGGACTGCGTCTGCGGCTGCTGTGATCCTGGAACGAGCTGCATTCCACTATGATCCGGCAATAGACTATTGTGCCGACAAATCGGTAACTATTGGAGAAATGACATTCGTTTGTAAATATTGTAAGGCGTTAAAATACATTGGTGAATCTACTGGATTATGTTGTGCTGGAGGCAAAGTAAAATTGCCACAATTGGTGCCGCCACCAGATCCCTTGCGCTCTTTAGTTTCTGGGATGAGCAATGATTCTAAACACTTCTTGGCCAACATTCAAAAATATAACAGCTGTTTCCAGATGACATCGTTTGGTGCAACACATATTGTATGGACAATTTCATGCCCACTTTCAAGGTGTTATAGCTTTATTGTTTTTTTTTTAATATTAAAGTTTATATTAAAATATGTATCAGAAATAATAATTTAACAAAATATCTTTAAAAATTATAGATACAAGGACAAATTTATCTTTAAATTTAGCTTAAAATTAAGCTTTAAATTGATTATCAGACTATCATAACTGTAGGTTAATACCAAATTAAAATCTTATAAATAGCCATTATTTTAAAACTTTGTTTTGAAAGTATCTAATAGTGTTGAGTGACTATTTTTAAGCAACATCAATTGTACATTATTTTTAAACTTTTTTTTTTACGTTCAACTCATTATTTTTGTTTGTTTTAAGTTTTCCTTTTAAGAATAACTTTTGTTTAATTAAAATTTATTTTATACAAAGTATAGCTTTTTATTTATCAATTCAGGCAATACGAAGTTTGCCGGGTCAGCTAGTAATTATATATTTTATTTACTTTTAAAACACTTTATTTAATTGTTAAAATTTTTATAATTATTAAATAGATATTTATAATTTTCGGCTGTATGTACACATGACTTTTGCCTATGCTTTTACTATGTAGTAAACACACATACTTAAAATTAATTGTTTAAAACACTATTTAATTCTTTCCATCTTTTATAATGAATAAATAATTTAATAATTAACATTTAATAATATCAGTGTAATAATTGGCTACTTCTGAGTATTTGATTGTTTAAAAGTTATAAATATGATCGTAAAAGGGAGATGGCGCGAAATTGTGAATCGCGCCCACTTTTGAATTTGCATGGATGGAATAAACATAATTTTTTCAACATCGTTTATTTTATTGCACATTATCCTGATAACTTGCTGCTCATCACCCCGTCGATTTCAGATGCGCTAATTAAAATCCCACCAAAACCTTCTGTATAAAAACTAGCCAAGTCTCGATGGAGCTGCTTGTTTGTCTCTAAAAAGTAATGAAGTCTAGACCAAGTCGTGCCAAGTCTAATGCCCGATTTACACGTATTATGTAATTAAGTAGGTAACTAAATTTTAACTTACCTTTAAGTACTTAATTGCATGGCATATGTCCAAATGTGTTTAAGTAGTTAAGCTCATTAGTTCACTCCATACGCAGATTCAACATAGTAACAAAATCATGTGATTAAATTGATTTTGGGAGATGTTTTGGACGAAGTAGAAGATGAAATCATTAGGGAAATAACCATACCCACTAGATTGTGTGTAAAAAATTTGTATAAAGATGAGATCAGTACGGCGCTAGTAGCACTTAAATTTATTTAAGGAACAAGAAAAACACGACTAATAAATCATAATTTAACCAGCTGGGTTTATTCTTCAATACACTTATCCATTTTACATAACTAGTGACTGTCCATATGTGTCAAGTGACAAGCTCCGCCCACCAACTTAAGCGAAAAATAGAAATCATTCTAATTTACTAGTTTAGTAGTTAACTTAATTTTAAGTTGCAACTTGAATGAATGAATGAATGAAATATACTTTATTGCGTACACAAACTATTTGACAAATAAATAAAAACAGATACCATTTTACATACAATGTTCATGTACACAAAAGGCGGTCTTATTGCTTTTAAGCAATTTCTTCCAGACAACCCTTGTGTGCATGAAAGAATACTTATAAACTAGGTAAGGTAGGACATAGCTACAAAAAAAATCGACAAATTAAAATAAACAATCAAGGGAAAAAAAAGGAAACAAAAAGAAACAGAATACATAAAAACACGGTAATTAAACTTACAAACTAATTTAAAAAAAAAAATAATAATAATTTTGACCTAATCAAATAAAAAATACAAAAATATAATTATATAAAATTACACAATATACATATAAATATATTATATACATGCACTTACACATATAAATATATTATATACCTACATACATATTATAGTACAATATAATTATTACAGATGGAATGGATATGGGAAACTAAATTAAATAAATAAATGGGTAAATAGCTCATTGACCGCACACATCTAAATAATGACTTTTAACTAATTTTTTGAATGATTTTAAATTTTTTGCACTCTTAACTTCCAATGGCAGATCATTCCACAATATAGTAGCCCTGACAGTAAATGACATATTGTAGTAGCTGCTATGCCAGGCTGGCACATCTAAAAGTAACTTGTCATTAGAGCGAAGATCTTTAGATGATGGCACACGAAACGTAAATTTTTCTTTTAGATAGACTGGGACTTTAGGACTATAAAGAATGCCATAAAGCATCGAGAGAATTCGGGCATTCCGGCGAATGCCCGATATTTTTAGCTAGTCAACTTGCTACTAAATTATGTGTTTACATGCAATGAAGCATATAAATTTTAGTTAAAATTTAGTTAACTACTTAATACGTGTAAATCGGGATTTGGTTCCTTACTGCGATTTCTTTATTATTATACCTAGTTAATGTTGTGTGATGACTTGTACCCACTAACATACAAAGTCAGCTGAGAATACAACGTGTACGTGTGAGAAAAAACTTTAAAAATTCCTGTGGCTAAACTATTGCTCAGATTGATCTGATTTTTGTTGTGTAACCTGAAAATAACACACTAAATTTGTGGTTTAATTTAGTGCCTCTCGCTTTTATCAACCTTGTATATGTGTATTCAGTTTTCCCTATATGTGGCCATTAAACCTCAACTCTATACCAAATTTCAGCCCTCAGGGTTTATGGGAAGCACTAGTTCTATTATGATGATCATGAGTGAGTGAGTGTCATAAATGCGAAACTTTGCTTTCGTATAACTTCTAAACTAAATGACCTACAGACTTGAAATTTTGGATTTTAAGTATTAGAGCAGGCCCTGGAAGTATTTGAGTACGCAAAACCCGAGTGCCGCATTCGACCAATGAATTTAACTTAAGGGTAGCTTATAAATTAAGAATCCGAATCTTGCTTGCGCTTTTATGCCCTCTTCCCATACTTAATAAGGAAATCAATAGAATACATGGAATTCAGTAATTTTTAAGATGGATATGTCAAAAGCTTTAATTATATAATGTCAAAATGTATCGTTTCAATGGGTTCTATAATGGTATAAAAATATAATAAAAAAACATTTTTTTAGTAGGGCTCCATAGTAAGTGAGGAACTAGGAGGACTATAAGTACTAGAAAGCTGTAATTAGGTATGAGTATCTAGATTAATGTTGGAAAAAAAAAAAACTTTTGGAGTAGCTCCCATACAAGAAAAATGGGGGTATTTTCTTCTCTCGTCCAATAACCCATCGTGTGGGGCATCGTTATATAGGTCTTTGAAAAAGATTATGAGGTAAGAACACCATTTTTCAATTTAGAGAATCCTTTTGGAAATATTTGGTTTTAAAATACAATTTTTTGTTAGAGGTAAGTGTCCTCCCCTCTATCTTCCCAACGGTTAAAAATGGCCACGTTAAAAAAATTAGAGCCGTAGTATAATATATATGTATAATGAAATTTAAAGGAAAACTATCAGAGCTGAGTAGTAAGTACTTACAACTTATAAAATGTACTCTGAAAAGTATAATTTCATTAAAATTTCATTTCATCATTAGTTGTTAATTCTTAATAAAGAGGTATTAACTTGAATATTAAGTAAATATAAATACATAAAAAATAATTTTCAATAAAATTTATATGAAATTTTACTTTTTTAGGTTTTGCATACTCAAATATTTCCAGGGCCTGTTCTATATATGATTATAGCTTACTGGGTGACGAAAATTTCTGCCTTCTGGTCTTATCCAGAGGTTCTCAAATAGGGGCCTGAAAATGCGGCGAAATGGTTCCCGTAAAGGATGGTACGGCAGTGTTTTCTTCGCGCTCGACTTGGCGGGGGCACTGCCATGCCCCGAGATTAACTGTCCGTGACTGTCTTGTGGCCGAGTGGTAAGCAATAAGGATGTTCAACGACAACAGATTTGAGACAAATTTGTGATATGCCACTGATATTGTTATTTCCTAAGACGTCCATAGAAATAAATTAAAATGAAAAAGAGTAAATGACGATTACGGAAAAGCATAAAACTAGGCTAACTAGCCTACATGCACTCTTGACCTGGAGATGGAGGTCGACGAGCCGGCTGCCTCCGACGCCGCTCCAGCTACCGCCGAGGCGCGG
>LUGF01048007.1:24961-37131 GCA_001625245.1 Calycopis cecrops | reverse complement strand
AAGAAATGTGATTGAAATTATTATTAGTCAGTTGCGTATCCAATATAAATATTTGTAATTCAAAGCCTTCTCAAGCACTATGCTTACCACTAAAAAATTTTTAAAAATATTTGTTTAGTTTCTGTATTAATAACATGTTAAGTCGCCTAAGGATTCTATCAACAATTGATAAGCCCGTGTTCTTTGACCGTGGGAACATGTAACTGGTCCAATTAAAATTTTTTGTTCCTTTATTTTGCAAATAATCCTATAAATCATACAATTCAACAGCAATGTGCTTACGGAACGTAATATTGTTCGGTCAATCATTCATTCAAAACAGGACATGTACAATGTACATTTGACAACTAGGTAACGCCGCATGTTGTCAAGTTTTTTGGAACAGCCTGCTCTATCGATTTATAAGACGTTATCACGTCAAAAATAGTTATTAAAATAAATAGTTTTAAAACCCGTTATCCGGTGCAGTACCAATACATAGTTTCAGTATAACAGAAAACGATACCGACCCATCACTTGTGGCCGGGTCGCGTGCGCGCTGATTTTCTATCTGACAGATGTTAACAAGTTGGCAGTCCAGCGGGGGTGAATGATAACGTTGGCGGGAGGCGTTACTGTCATCTAATAAACTTGTACTGTCAAAACTTACGGAGTACGGACAACATTTATGAACATTGACAGGCGTGTTCTTGTGGCCAATACCTCTAATAAAAATTAAAAAAAAAATACAAATGTCAGCCAATACCTGTAATAAAAAAAATTACAAATGTCAAATTACATTGATTACATTTGAAAATCTTCCTGATTCCTGATTTCAATTTTCATTTCATTGTTGTTTCTTGTAGTTGTTTCATTGTTCATTGTGGCTCATTGCTCATATTCTGGATTGATAATTCTTACGACTTGGCTTTTTTCCTACGGATTCTGATACTTTGGCACACCTGACATCACTTGGCTTCGAATGTGGATATCGATACTGCTTTCACATCGCTTTTTACCGCAAGATACCTGTACAACTGGCTGCTCCCGATTTTGGAATTGTTGACTTGACTTAACCATGCCCTATAAATCTAGATTGAAGTGCTATTTCGGGTGTGATAATGATGGTAAGTCTCACTTTTAATGCTTTATAAAATCAAAATATCGAAAAGGTATGAATCCCGGTAATGCACTTTGACACAGTAAAAACATTGAAATCTATATTCATTCAGGTCCGCTGCATCATTTTCCTAACCATAAATCTGACAAGCTAGACGATATTCAGAAATTTTCTGAGTGGAAAGCTGTGTTGGATGTAACAACACAAGAGAAAGGAAATAAATATATTTATAATCAAGTTTTCCTGTGTAATAATCATTTTTTGGATTGCTATCAACTACCCAGCTGTCGTCTAACTAGGAATGCTATTCCTACTTTAAATTTAGGTAAGGTTAATTATTAATATACAGTATACCATATTAAGTATCTCTATAATATAATCTATCTCTTCTACATCCCATGAAAACTATGAGACAGAAGAATTGTTATTGTAACATCCCATGAAAACTATGAGACAGAAGAATTGTTATTGTATCTGAAACGCAAGCAAGTTTGGGTTATGTGTTCCAAAGTTGCTTACTCTAATTTAAAAGACTTAAAGTTTATCAATATGTGCATATTAAAATATTTTAGTAAAAGGTAGTGTGGCATTACCTCTTACTAAAAATATTTGCCTCTACTATACAATATGAGCTGTCGAGTTGGGGGCTGAAATTTTTTCTACAGATAGGTCTATAATCATTGAATGTTAAATACTAAACTGCGCAAACTGACTTCTGGCCCCATTACACTAGTCGGCAAGCCGTTAGAACAGGACATACGAGTGGATAACTATTCTTTAGTTTACAATTGAAAAATTGAAAATATTTATTTAACTGATGGTACCACACAGATATTATTAACTGATATATAATATGTAGATCCTTATCCACCTACCCAGACTAAAGACCTGAGTAATTAAGGAACTAATAGAACTAGATGACTGAACTGACCGATCGTGTAATATGCATCATCAAAGAGTAGATAGTTACTTAAAGACTAGTGAACTATAAGAACTAAAAGAACTATATGTCCGAACTAGTTCAGTTAGAAAAGAGAACTAGTTCGGAGCTCTCCCTTTAGTGACCGAGCAAGAACAAGTCTACACATGTGCCCTACCAAGCCTAGCTCTTGCCAACCATGTAGCTAAAACAGAGAGGTGTTGTCTATAATTATGTAAGTAAAAGGCGTAGATAGGTTGATTGTGGGAGAGGAATTAGAAAAATATTGGCACCAGTAATGCACACATACAAAGCGTAATTCCAGCTCCATCATAAGGCATCATAGCATAAGGGTATTAGAAGTTTCCCTTTCATTTGATACCAATATTGGGTTGGTCCAAAAAAAATATAAACCTAATACGCCATTTTGTACTGGCGACCATCTTGCGTTTGAGTTTTTTATAATGTGTTGTATTCGAAAAGTTAAAAAAAAGCCGCCACCTAAAACGGGCTACAAACTGGCACAATGACCAATTGACCATATTTATCATATCTATGATGATATCTAAAATTAAAACGATGATCATATCTAAAACAATAATCTAATGTAAATATTTAAAAGCCTTTTCTTTCCTTCCATTCCATTTTGATTTATATACGTATTTGATGTCTGGAGTGACCCCATGTATCTAATAGTGACATTTTCTTAATGCGCCTAATTAAAAGTTATTCTTGATACAGCTCATAAAAGGTTGACAATCGCTATTTTTTTCTATTTCATAGAATATTCAGAAACGAAGCATACTGTCTTGATATACATGAAAAATTATGAATGTTATGTTCAGGGTTGAACCTTTTGAAATGTCATTTGAGGGAGATATAACCGATTTAAAAATGACACGACTCCCGTGTCATACGCCACACGTTAAAGAAATGTATGATACGGCTGCCGTGTCATCCGCACTATAACGGTTAATATAAATTATTTTTGGAAATTTTGTGGAAAAACTTTTAGAGATGGCGTTAATAATTGATTTATCTCTCGTCTTCCAAGTTACCACCCCCTGCGCACATAACATATTCACCCTAAACACATATATTTTTATATATTTATATATATAATAATTCATAATATGTAAATAAAACATGATATTAATTCGTATTTAATAACTCTTTAAGGGCGAACATTTTCGGTTGCATTTACTTCCTAATTCCCATTATGCATTTTATAACATTGTCATAAAGCACAAAATAGCTAAACGCCCGCGCGTATGAAGTCTTTCCATACAAGAGTATATATCTCTCCCTTTTACGTGTAAATTGCTATATAAGCCCATCTCTTTCTCTCTAACTCTGAACGAGACGAACTCGTCAAGACAAATTGACTCTTAAAGATAAGGACATAGAGATATGGTTGAGACACGCGAGCTACTGAGCTAGTGAGCTAGAGATATGGTTGAGACACATGCGAGCTAGAGAGTGATTATATCTTTTGCAGAGATATATATATCTTTCTTGTCTTTCTGACTGCTCGTTTGCCCCTATATGATAAAAAAAATATAGTTATTTTTGTTAAAGTATAAGAGGGCAAACGAGGAGCTTGGACTAAGAAAGCTTACTATTCTTATTTTACTATGACAATACTAAATCTTATAGTACGGCCCTGAGTTGGCCGAGGTTGGCCCAACGTGTAAACGTACCATTAAAATCAATTTGACAACTTCCAACTGACAATTGACATTATAGTCTAGTGTCTACAGAACGCAAAATGCAAATGGCCGTATCGTTGCGCGTGTTACCCTTCTGCATTTTTATATTATTCTGCACTGCATTTTCGTTGAGTTGTGTAGCTATACCTCCGTAATTACGTGAAGAATATCGTTTTGCTAAAAAACAAGTTCTAGTGGCTTTGCTTATCTATCGTTGAGCTTTCCTCCGTTAGATAGAGCAGCGACCTGTTTATTTTTTGCGATAATTTGGACGCTATTAGTTAAGTTTAGAGATATTGGACACTAAGTGAATACTTTTTGTAAAGTTACAAGATGCCTTCCTTAAATCGTTGTGTGTTTGGATGTCACACATCAGGTAAGCTACCTAGTACTCAGGTAAATCCGTTTCGGACCCTTGACACCACCGGCTTGCACCACTGCATGGTGGTGCAAAAGGTATTTTTTAATACCCACACTACCGTACCTAGTGATGTAATAATATATATTTGAATTGTATGATATATAAACTGTTCCAGTATATGGAGGTGTTCGAAGTATAGAGCTATAAAATGTCTTGGTACGCTTACTGTCTCCAAAGTAAATAAATAAATATCATATTAATGTTCTTTTAATATTATTCAGAATTATTTTTTTATTGGTTTTTGTTTTATTGAACTGTATTTTTTTGTTAAAACGACCAACCGACCCCGGCTACCGACAAATAGTGATGTGCTGTCATTAAGCTTGTAGCTTGTCCTTATTGCAATCAATTAAAATAGAAACACATACGAATATCAAACGACGAATTTATTAGCAAAACACAATATAAATAAAATAATTTCAGTAATCAATAATGTAATTTTGGTCGGTCTACACTAATTCCACATTCAATAACTCCATTTGTACCTGCAAGAAAAATTCGTCGTTTGCGATTTGATTTTTGTTTCGTTTTGCTGAAGTTTTTAAAGATAGAAACGATATATTATGCAAAACATTAAGCAAAAGCATGACTGTCACAGGTCGCCATATTCTTGTATATTAGTTTGTTTATTTTGGAATGAAAATCTTATAAAGTATTAGTATTCCGGTGACATTCTCCAAAAACGCTGAATACTTTAGAGGTATGCACTTTGAGCCAATATTTCACCACCTAGATCCTCCGAATTCCACTACTGTGCGCTATAAGAGCAATTTCATCCCGCGCACCATCTCAATTTGGTATCAGCTGCCCCCCTCGATATTTCCGGAGTGATACGACCTAGGGATCTTCAATAAAAGAGCTTATTCTTTCCTCAAAGGCCGGCAACGCATCTGTTAGACCTCCGGTGTTACGGATGTCTGTGGGCGTTGGAGATCACTTTACATTAGGTGACCCAACTGCTTGTTTGCCTCCTATGCTATGAAAAAAAAAATTCCATTTGCACAATTACAATTAGATTCATGTTTTATGTAATCAAAACATTCTAAAATTTTATCCGCTGGAATAAGCGGTAAAATTGCTGTCATGGCTATTATTCTTCTATCACACATAGTTTGAGAACATCCAAAGGCTTTGGCTTTTTTCCAGATCTTACGGGATGAATGGTAGTAACATCCCCGTACAATAATGTCGGGAAATGAATTTGAAATGGCGTTCATCTGTGGAGCGAATTGTGGTATTTGTGATTTTATTAAATTAAATAGAACATTAGAACTAATTTCTTTTCGATTTGACATTAGCGCAAAAAATAATGGTTTAATGTTAGTTGTTTCCATTGTACATGTTACCATGCAGAATATATAATTGTTTAAATGGAGTAGAGCAACTACTAGCAAATGTTCCGTTGCTAAAATATTTTTAACTTTAGGAATTAAATGACGAGCTTCTTCACTGCAAAAAACTAAAATTCGAGTTTCATCATACATATAATCTGCTAAGACAAAGGAGTGAAACTTGAGTGTCACTTCTATATCACCGATTTCTTTATTACTCTTAAATATTGCCAACGCCTTATATCTCCCACCGTATAAGAAATTTGACATTATCATAATTTGGTAAGTTTGCAACTAAATTTATTCCTCTGTTTTTTAATTTTTTTTTTGCCTTACAAACGAAGTACCGGTTCATCGGAAATCGCACATTTGTTTTAGCACTTTATTTTTAAATTCGTCTTGATCACAAATGTGTTGATTCTGTTTCAAAATTGTATTGTCCTTAAACAATAATATATAAGTCAATAAAACATAAACCAATTTAAAAATAATCCTGAATCACTTTGAAGAATATTACTATAATATTTATTTATTTACCTTTTAGATAGTAAGCGTACCAAGACATTTTATTATAGCTCTATACACATACACATATATATGGATTCATACCATTCAAATAGATAATAAATTAAATGTACTATTAACGTACCTTTTATACATTATATTTATATTACTACATCACTAGGTAAGGTAGTGTAACGGATACTAAAAACTTTTGCACCACCAGTGGTGCAAGCCGGTGGTGTCAAGGGTGCGAAACGGGTAAATCTACTTATATACAGATTTAATTTAACCCTCATAATATTAGAGTTAGAGGCATGCGTTAAAGGCTTTTAAGTTAGTTAATGCAGAAATATGAATGCACTAAGGCGTGATTTAGAAAAGATGCTTATCATAATATGTATCTTTTCTAAATATTATTAGGGCTAGTTTGTCGAGTCAATATCCATTTATGGATAGTGTTTTGAAGATAGGTTTTTACAGTAATAGTAAATATATGTTAGCTAAAGACTACAACATCATTTTAATATTTCAACTAGTTTGTGGTAGATATTCTTAAAATCAGACTACAGTACTGATGTCCTTTGTTACTTGTTGTCATTATTATTAACAGTTGATATACATTTTTTTTGTTTAAATAAAAATGGAGCTAATTACATAAACACTATGTTTCTTTCAGGTGTCACTATACACAAGTTCCCAAATCCTATGAAACATCCTGAACTATTTAAGAAATGGGTAGAACTAGCAGCAGACTCTCTCCAAGGAATGCCAGATGATGTTATTTATAAGAAGAAAAAAGTTTGTGATAAGCACTTTGCTGACAATGTTAAGAACAGGAATAATCGTTTAAATTATTTAGCACTTCCTACGTTGCATCTACCAAGTAAGTGTCTTGTATTTTTATCCTTAAGATCAGCAATCGGTAACCCGTGGGCGGCATATGGCCCGCCGACATTTTACTTGCGGCCTGAGAATGTTTTGTGAATTAATTATAAATATCAAAATTATATTGGGCTTCAAGGGTTAATATTACATGTGTGGCCCACCATTTGTTAATTTTGCCACTTTGTGGCTTGTCTGATAAAAGGTTGCAGAATCGCTGCTTAAGATTATTATTATAATCATTATTGAAATAATGCTAATGCCTATTACTATGCCAGTTGCTTGAATAAAATTGATTTGAAAATTTGCATAAAAGAAGTTATAAAGCATTTACAATCCACTGGCTTAATAATTATTTCCACAGTATGTGATCAGAGCACCATTAATGTGGGAGCCGTTGAAAGTTTAATAGAAGATGCCAAAGTAACATACCTAAGAAAAGGATTACACTGGAGAAGTGATATGATATTGCTAGGTAATAAAACAATTATACCTCTTTATGACATTCCACGTCTTCTGAAACGGATTAGAAACAATCTTCTCACAAAATGACTGAACTTTTAAGTACAGCAATTTATAGTTTTTTTTAAAAGCTAGGTACTATAATTCTTTATTATTGTGTGGACATCCACAGTTTATAGTAGTATACACATACACAAATTATAGCACTTAAAACTATCAAAAAAACTTCAAACTGCTGAAAAAATTACTCATTTTGAGTTACAACAGTATTCTTCCATAGCAGCGATATATTGATGCAGAAAACAGTGAGAAGAAACTTGTTATGTGGGAGTTTTTTGTTAAACTATATGAAGCCGATAAAACTTATGGAGAATTAAAGTTACTACCAAAATTAACGGAAAATCATGTCGACTCAAAGAAAATTAACAAAATGAAGGTTAAATATTTAGTAGGAGTGTTGCAGTTGCTGCTAAACATCTGGTCGGAAGCAGATATTAAATAATGAATGTTTACAAATTGCACCATTTGTTCTACATTTTACATTAGATAAATTATTTGATAGTTTAAATTGTGATACATTTCAACCTTAAAAAGAAATTTATACAGCTGGCGTTAAGATACATTCGCCCCATTATAAACTTTTTGTTTAAAATTTAAAAAAAACATGAAATTCATTGAAAAAAAGATAGTTGTTAATAAAATTCGATTAATAGAAAAACAAGTGCCATCTATTAAAAATTTTATAAAAACGTTTGAGGGAATGCAAACATTGTGGAAAATTGCTACGTGGTAAATATGGTTTTGATATTATGCTTTGCAGAAATTTTAATCAGGATCCAATCGAAAACTTTATTGGCCATATTAGAAGTTTGAGTGTAAGAAATGTGGCTTTGAATCAGCATTCTAATCCTTATTATTCAATAGTTTCTGCTCATGACACTCAATTAAAGCCAACTGTGAAGACGATATGAGCAGTTTCTTACACTCAGTAGATTTTTTTTGACAACTCAAGGAATAATTATTAGTGAAGATATCTTGAGTTGTCAAAATCAGGAGTCTAGTGATCCTGAGCCGTATGTTTGTGGTTGGATCCTCAAAACATGTTTAAGTAAAATTATAAAAGGTTGCGTTGATTGTAAGAAGTCATTAATGCCTAATGACCAAAATTTACCATCAAATGTACTTATAAAATCAAAAGAATATGAAAATGACAGAAAATGAATATTTTATCTCTCTGATGAGTTAAAGCGGTGCTACAATGTATAAAATAATACTGGTATACTAGTAAATTTCGATGTGTTTTAGGTGCCTTAGGCATAAAGTTACATTAAAAAGTTATTATGAAGATACATCTGTAATGTCATTTTATACAGTTGTTGTCGATCTATTAACGAATTATATGGGGAAAATTAAAGTATGATGGGGAGTATGGAACCAAAAATAAAGCTCAAATGAACAATAAAAATAAGAAATGAATTGTTTTTTATTTAAATTCATCCTTTATTACGGTTAAGCATACAATACTTTGTACTGAAACTAGTGTTTGTGCCATCAGCCTGATTTGAAAGTATTGCGTGCGTAATTGTAAGGTAAAGTATAAATTAAGGCCCGGCTTCACCAGTCCCGGCTAATGTTAACTGCTATGCAAAATTAAATGCTTCATAGTAATTAGTACTGGTCGGGACAGGTGAAACCGGGCCTTAAAATTAAAATAAAAGGGTTTATTATACAATGTGCTATCTAGTAGTAGGTATTGATGTCAAAAGTTGCGGAAAAACGTTTAAAGAGGTCGCTCTAAGATCAAATTGGTTGGCAAAAAAAGCCATGAGATGGCTCTCTATTCCCTGTATATTACTGTGCTCTGTGTATGTGCGTGTTCCACCAATAAAACTCAATATATCGTCATTTTATAATGACGGCTTTAGTTCTCGTCTCGGACACCGGGTCAGATATGTTTGTGGCACTATTATACTAGTGACTTCCTTTTAAATATCAATTGTCAAAAAATTGCCCTATGCAGCTAAAATCTTTAATAATGTATGTTTTTACTCCATATGTTTCCACTCTGATAATAATACATATTAAGATTATTTATTTATTTTGTGTAATTAGATGTTAATTTAACCCTCCAACCAATATTTATATTTGTTAGTAAAATTAGTTCGGCAAATTAACTTTACTTTATGCTAAACTCCATCTGATATTTTAGCTGAGCTTGTTTTCTGGCAACATATTCAGCATAGTTATTCAACAACTCTGATATTGGCAAATCTGTCAAGGGAGCCATAAAAAATATAATTGTGTACAATAAAAAAAGAAGCATGCAAATACTGCATGGTAATATAAGTACCTATGTTTATTTTGTTAATTTTACATACATTACAGATGCCCCTGCCTTAGTACAAAAAGAAAGTCCTCGGATTGATTTTGAACCTGTAACTGAAAAAGACTGTTATAATCCAAGTAATGCTACTTGTTCTTTTGATCTTCAGAATCCACTAGAAATATCAGATGAATCTCAAACCGGTAAGTTAATAATATGAGGATTATGTAGGACTTGTTATGCTATTACAATTTACAACACTTCTTTTCTTTACTTAGAACTACACTAGTTTAATTACAGCTGCTAATCATTGTAATAAAGACATAATAATTTTACTAAAAATATATTATTATACTTAAATGTTAAAGTTTAGATAGATGTATGGATATTTGTTGCTCAATTACGCCATGATTACACATAAATCAAATTTATAAATAACTAGATATTGTACTCTGCTCACGTTGCTACGCCACCAACAGATGAATCACCATGAACTGTCACAGCGATATATAAAATTCCATAGATTTAGAATTGTTCTCACTATGTGAAAGATATACAAATCGTGGGAGCGAGACATTCAAATTAACTTCCAATCATCGGAAAAAGAAAGAGACAGTAGATGAAGTACATATGAGACAATTATTTTACGCTAGTACGAGGCCATAGCGGAACGATTACATACTAATGACAGTCATATTTCTGTTTTGGTAGTAATTCTGACATTTTTCAAATATATTTTTTGTCTCGTCTCTGTTCTGACATTGTGTATCTTGTACATTCTAAATGTATGTAAAATTCATTGGAATTTCAGTGGCGCCATCTGTCAAAAATTGTTTGTACCGTCTCGGAATCCTTCCTAGAACAACTTTACTAAATATAATGGCATTCTCAAATGTTTAGTTTATGATTCTAGAAAGAATACAGACAAACATTCATTTTTATATATAGACAATACATTCATGTCTGTGAAATACTGGATCTGTGAAAAAACACATGTAGTTGATAAGACAGCAGCGCCGCCTACCGGATCCAATTGTATTTTTTAATCATTTAGGAAACCATTGAAATACACAAAAATAATTTCAACCCAATCGGTTCAACCGTTTAGAGATTTACCCGTTTTCCCAAGAGAATTAAGTACAAAATAGCCTATGTTATAACATCTGTGATAATGTAGCATTCAAATGGTTAAAGAATTTTGAAACCGGTTCAATAGTTTCGAAACCTATTCGTACATACATACAAATCTTTCGTCTTTATAATATTAGTATAGATCACATGGTCAATGTGAAACATAAGCCCACTCTGTAAAACTTATTTAAAAAGCAAGAAAAGAAGATTGATAGATTTTTTTCCTGAAACATACTTATAGCGAAACCAGCGTAAGTTACTGGTTCATAAATTATTGAGAAAAATAGGAGTTTTGAAAAAGAAATGGAACAAAAAATTTAGTTAAAGCTGCAAAATGTCGAAAACCAAATTATTTAAGCAAGTGAACAAAGCATGTTTCAATGTATCGTAAGAGGGAGTGCCACACTGCATGCTTGCATGCAGTCGAATTGGGCCGGCACGACCGGGGAGGTACCTCTCGCTTACACGAAACTGGCGTAAAGTGACAGCTGTGCTGTCGCGTTTCGTGCGGTGTGTAAGTAGCCGGTGGCCCCTGGAGGTGGGAGGAGAAATTAGGGCAGCGCATCTGTATAGCCTCTATGCGGATGTTTGTGGGCGTCGGTAGTCATGAAAATGGCTCCGGCTGCTCGTTTGCCCTCCTATATCATAAAAAAAAAATTTCGCTATTTAACTTTGAAAAAAGTATTTTCGTATATTTCTTGTAAACTTGATTTTAATAATTTCGGATTAACAGTAGGCACTTATAGTGTACCTCGCGCCATTCAAATAATTTAACCTAATGCCATTAAAAAAATTTAATTTCTCTAGTTTCAGATGAGGAAGACGGAGAACCATCAATACATGAAGATGTTATTTGTGACAACTGTTCGGGGAACATCATTAGTTTCCGCTACAAATGTGTTACCTGTGACAACTATGATCTGTGTCAGAAATGTGAAATGTTAGAATTACACAGCAATCACTACATGCTTAGAATACCGTTGTGTTTGAGATTTGTAAGTTTACTGCTATTTTACTGATGTAATAGATAATCATGCATTCACTATTTAGAAAATTATGAAATTAATAGTATCCCTAAAAAGTATTTACACAGCAAACAGAATTGAATTTGATATATCTGTATATTAACCCTAAACTGGTATCGTAAATTTGACATACTTGACTGGTATTGGGGGGGTCGCGCCGCTCCCATTTGATTTTTGCTTCTAGCAAGCAAATTTTAACTATGTATCTTCTTTAATGATGATGAAATGACAAAATATAATAGGCTCGATTTATTAAATCAATTATTTTTATTTTTATAAATCTTCTTACTAGATAAGAGATAAGAAAATAGTAAAAAATTTTTGGTAATATTTTTTTTTATGTTAATATCATTTGAAACTTATT
>LUGF01048007.1:0-13222 GCA_001625245.1 Calycopis cecrops | reverse complement strand
GAAGTCAGTTTTGTGGACTGGTATCTGTAGCAGAGTACGACGATGTGACCTGCAGGAAGGATCATCTAAATGGGCAAATGAGAAGCGGGAACGCAAATAAGGAGGAGAATTAGGATTTAAAAGGACATTGAAAAGGAAACAAAGAATTCTATAATCTCTACGTAGACGTATAGGCAGCCACTGAAGTGTCCTGCGAGCCTGAGATACATGATCAAATTTCTTAAGACCAAAGATAAATCGTAGGCAGAGATTCTGCAAGCGTTCTAACTTATTTAGATTTTCCTCCGTTGTATCCAGGCAACATACATCTGCGTATTCAATTATTGGCTGAATAAGGGCCTGCAAAGCAACTATTTAAAAAAGTTAACGATAAGTATACGAAAATACTTTTTTCAAATTAGTTAAACAGCGAAAAAATGTAATCATGCTTTGTACTGGCTCGTAATGCGAACGGCAACCTCGTACGGGGTGAATGACCCCGGTCGGTCCATACTCGCTATCAGCTAACAGTATAGCGTGTATGAAGTGAGAAAAGCCTTTAAAAAAATCCTGTGCCTGAACTATCGCTCCGATTGATCTGATTTTTGTTGAGTTGCCTGGAAATTATACACTAAATATGTGGTAATGCCACATATTGATAATGCCAGCAACACATCGTTATTAGTGCAACGGCATACACAACTTTTGTTGTGGTCAGCTGCTTGTTTAATAAGTTCTAAGCTGGTTCAATGATTTTAAATTAAACAATTTGGTTTTCGACAATCTTTTTGCAGCTTTAACTTGTTTGTTCAATTAATTTCTATTTTTCTTAATAATTTACCCACCAGTAACTTGGGCTGGTTCATCCTCTTGTATTGCAGGTTCTCTGTCTTCCTCACCTGAAACTAGAAAAAAATAGAATTTGTTAATAGCATGTCTTAGCATTAAGGATCACCTAGAAAAAAGTCGATATAATCCAGCGGTCGGTAACCCAAAGAGTATAATAATATAATATGGGAAAGAGAGCCCTCTCGTGTGGTTTTTAAGAATCTCGATTTGATCGACGCCACCTGCATTTTGGCACGGGAACTAAAATCATATAATATATAGATACATATAGGTTACTATATTCTCTAAAATTTCGCTGCTTTCGAAAAATACTGTTGTAACTCAAAATGAGTGAATTTCTCAGTACTGCAGTAAGAAGTTTTTTTTTAAGTTTGAAGTACTATATATGAAGTATACTGTACTGAGAAATACACTCATTTTGAGTTACAGCAGTATTCTTCCAAAGCAGCGATTTATGCGATAATAAATAACATAATAGAAATATTAATTCATAATAGAAATACATAATAGCAGTGTTCACGTCTTAAATTCAATTTTGATCAAAAAGAGTTTCTAGGTTAGTTATATTAATAATATTTACATAATTGTGATTTAGTGAGTTGAACATAATAAGATGTGAACAAAGATATTTTAATATGAAACCGCCCAAGTACAAGCCGGAGGCACACAGAGAATAATTTGTAACTATTATGTTATATTATATATCAAGTTTCCGAGAGCAAAATAACATAACCGGCATAATTAAAATTTTTCTCAGTAAATAGATATATTATTACGAAAACTATTACAGAAAAGGAGACGTTTCATTTTTGTATGGGCATTTGGCCTCCATGATGTACAGTTGTGAGCAAGTTTCTAAAAATATACATAACAGCAATCAACTTACAATTTTGTTTAAAATTACCTCGTTTTTGGGTTCACGAAGTGTTTAAAACCCATACATTGGAGTACTAACGTCAACTTGACAGTTCGTCGTCTAACATTTGATCGTAATTAATGAGATTGTTTTTATTTTTGAACCAAATGACCAAATCAAATACAAATGTGTTTGTATTTTTAATGTGATAGTCAATTTTTTGCCGATCTACAGCTTTATGTACATCATGCGGGCCAGAAATGAAACGTCTCCTTTACAGAATTATCGCAAATTACAACAAATAACTATAGATACAGGTTTATGAAATAAAACAGACAATCTTTTTAATTTTTTTTTATTTTCTAATATTCTATTGTTTAAAGATACAAACAACACAAAATAGCGTCTTTTCGCAAAATATCACTATGTAAATAACACTGAACATAATGTAACGTAGCGACAAAAATATTAAGTTCCGGGTGTTGAATTCAACAACAGGACGGAGGAGAAACTCAACTCGACGTCTGTTATAGAAACTTAAACACTGAAGAACTAATATTTTAACACAAAATGGGCACACAAAACATACGAGCGCAGGCGCAAGCTTCGGCAACCATATTTGTGTAATTTAAAATGTTGCCAGAGTTTATCACTATATTTCCGTGGCATGGTTGCCATTACTGATATTGGTAATATCTTAGATTGCTAAAAAATTTTAAAATCGATAAACCGATAACTTTCATGAAATATGTTTCAATTATTTTCTAGAATTTCATATACATTAAAATATTAATAATTAATAATTGAATAAATGATTTTCAAATATCTTGTAAATTTGCGCGTACAGAGACATCTACCAGTGCGCATTAAAAATAGTTTTCCGCGCCAAAGTGTAGGTGGCGCCTGTTCTATTATAAAAGTCGCCTTTGTTCTAAACTGTCCCCCCCTGCGGTAATTATTGTGCACTTGTGATGACGTAATGTAATGAAAAAAAAAAGATAAATTGGGCTTCTAGGATGAATATCCCAGAAGCCTTATCTTTTTTTTTAGTTTGGTCTTCCCGTCTCAATAATAATAATCTATCAATCTATTATATCTATATAATCTATATTTTTGACTTGCTTTTTAACCCTTAACCACCTCCTGCAACCTATTTTTGTTCTTTAACCACCTACGTTCGGTCACGGAGACCGCCGATAGATTATTGCGTTTAATATTACGAAAATAGAAAATTACAAATAAGGCACCAAATATACCTATGCTACGAAAACGACATCTTTATTTTTTACTTCTTTTATTTCTAATAATTTCAATAAACTAAAAAAGTAATCAAACAAAAAATAAAAAACTAAACAAAATTAAAACGCCTAAACCTTCACATTTTTTTGGGACAATAACATATTTTTTCGGGTATTCTACCATATTGGTAATTTACACACGAAACATAAGCTGTTTTGCGTTTCTTTTTTGGATCACTCGTGAGACAACTTCAGATTTATCAGCATCAGACTACTACTATTACGAAGAATACAGTCCTTGATGCTCCTTGAAATACGATAATTTTTACGCGGTTTTGTAAGCTTGAACATCATCGAGGCCTCTTCCCGGAGTATTGCATGATATTCTCATCATTTATGTTACTTTTGAAACTAAAACAGTACTAACTACCTATCCTGCGGTGTACAAACATACAACTTTCCAATTTATCAAAATCTGTTCAATAGTTTTGGTGTAATGTGTGAGTGACAAACATCCATACCTCAATACATCCATCCAAACTTTCACATTTATAATAACTAGAGATCCCGCGAAGATCGATATTCGATCTAAGTGAAACTTTTTTGTGATTAAAAACAAATATCAAATGACATATTGTTATCACATTGTAACTAAAGTAAACAATTTATATAGAATTTTCAACACTTGTGAGGACACAGAAACTTCATCAATAATTACGTGTCTTAAATATCAATGTAAATGCATATGTGTGTAAAGTTTTATTTATTAAATTAAAGTACTATAAAAACATTATTATTAAAAAATATTAGCCTCCTGCACTTCTCTTACACGTAAACTATAAGTGTGCCAATTTCATAGAGTACAGTAATATACAAGGAATAGAGAGCCCTCTCACAAGAATTTTTGACACCTTTGTAGGGACACATATATTTGCAACGTAAGAAATACAATATTTGTCGATGTAGGCGCATTAGGTTAGCCAGTCAGTCAGTCACTGTAATGCTCGCACCCAGGTCGCACGTGGATTAAAGAAAGCTCTCTAACTACGTATTTTATTGCAATTCATAGTACTCTTGAGGAAACACGCTAAGTAATAAAGTAAGGTATATTACCTATCTATAGTATCAACATACTAGACAGAACAGTAATATTACCTTAAACCTTTATTGAACGGTGTCGCCGTTTGGTTTCCTATCCGCTAACTAATCCCAAAAGCTATATATATATATAGCTAGCTAGGTAACTTACGTAAATTACGATTCTTTCAACGGATTCTATCTATATTAACGTAAATTACGATTCTTTCAACGGATTCTATCGAGTTTGATATAAATATCCACTTGTACAGAATTACAATATAATTTCTGTCATATTCTACAAGTGGATATTTATATCAAACTCAATAGAATCCTTTAAAAAAATCGTAACTTACGTAAATCAATTCTAATTAATTGTTTATTATTTTAGTTTTCGTATATTTATGCGAATGTTGCTCATGATTCTTATAACCAAACCGAGAAACCACAAAAAACATACAAAATGGAGGAAGACTACAGACAAGCGTAAACGCCATTTTTTACTGATCTGTGATTTTAGATAATTTGTCTTCTATAATCTTCTATGTTCTTGCCATGCTAAAAAAATCTTTTATTAAACTGCCGAAATAATGAAAATAATGTTGAATTTACATCAATATCCAAATAAGGATAAGAATAAATAAGAATAAAAATTATTTATTTGCGATACACATAATTTACATGAAATGGAAAAAGAGATTAACCAGTGCATAAGACATGTACATAATCTTGTGTGCCACAAATTGGTTCCAACTCAGTACGTTGCTGTAAAAAAAATGTAAATAAGCGTACTATACTTATTTTAAAAATTCAAACTTATTAATACTTATTTTTTTAATAAATAAATTTGCAAATAAGATCGATTTAGCTAAAGCGCCATCTGTAGCTCGATTGGGTACTACGTGCTTATAAGTTTACGCGAGTAGAAAAAGCGATGGCGCAGCGAAAAATTGTCACCTATAGTATGTATGACACTGTCTCCCCCCCTGGCCAATTTTCACACTCCTCCGTCCGCGCAATTTTCATAAAAATGTTCCTGAAGTTTTTGCTTCACGTATTGATATAAACGTATTGATAAAAAAAAAGGTTACTAAAACCATTTTTCGTCAAAATTAATCGTTTGCAAGATAGACGCTTCCAAAGTGGAAAAACAAGTGTCCCCCCCCTTAACTTTTAAAATAAGAGTGAGAAATCTAAAAAATATGCTGTAGATCTCAATGAAAACTATCAAAGAAAATTGGTTTGAGCGAGATATCATTATGTTTTTGAGAAATAACACATATTCAAAAAACGCAAATACAACTTTGTCGTTCATACAAACGCTGTGAAAAACCAAGTTATTTTAGTTTCTGGTAAATAATATCTTCCATTGTTACGAAACCCTCGGTGTGCGAGTCCGACTCGCACTTGGCCGGGTTTTTTTAATTTGAGAGAATAAATTGACAGGAGCTATGTTTTTAGGTTTTTTGTGATTGTGCTGCTGCGCCCCGCGGTTTCAGCCGAGTAAATTTCGATATCGTGGAAAATCATCCCATGGCATCCCATAGGAACATTTTTTCGGGATAAAAACTATCCTATGTGTTAATCCAAGTTACTCTATGTGTGTGCCCAATTTCATGAAAATCGGTTCAGCAGTGTGAAGGAGTAACAAACAAACATACAAACTTTCGTATTTATAATATTAATAAGATACTATCGGAAAAACAATTATTGTTTTTTATAAGTTATCTACACAGAAACAATATCATTATGGTATATTTTTAATAATAATGGTTTATAAAATAAGAAAAACTGTAACACACTTATTTTATTAAGTATTTATGAATGAGAGGAACCTATGAGACGGCACATGTATAATCATTTGGAGGCCGCATTCGGCTAAATGCCACTATCTCTTATTAGTTTAGTTCTGGCAGAAATCAGTAAGTAAAATGGGATTGAGAGTAAAGGGTAAAAAGAANNNGATCAACCATCACTTTTATTACTAGTGTCACATATGTACATATTTATGTAAGAATGGAAAATGCTTAAGCTTTTCTTGTCTTATATCTACAGTATATAATGAAAATCATACAATTACCATAGGGGACAAGTGTAGGAATAGCATTGGCAGTGAGACGTTTACCCCTTGTATAGTAATATTTCTCAAAATGTTTATAACACAGTCTTATTTGGTTATATATATATTTGTCTCCTTTTTCCAGAATAGCTTTATTTAATATTTTCTTCCATTCATTGAATTTTTCAATATTAGGGTATACAGGTTTAGGGAAACGATGCAAAGTGGCTGAAATTAAAATAGGATATCATTTTGAAGTCAACCAAGTGTTACTAAGCCAAAGTGGTAATAGTAGTTTCTTTTTTTGGTCTTGTGGGGAAAAGATTTACACACTACCACCAGTCTCGGGTGAGATCCGATGTGTGTGATAGTAGTATATTAGTATTACTTAGGTTACTTTTTAAACCTAAATTTCCATGGGAAAACTGGAAGCCAAAACCTATGAAAACGGCTTGTTGTAATATCAGTAGCCAGTAAACGGTAACAAAAATAAAAAAAACAGTAGGTACTTATTACAAAACATTTACCAAAATTTTCACATCCAAAATAACATGTAGAGCGCGAATTGGAAGGCATTTTCTATATGATAACCAGAAAATTAGCCAGATAAAGAACGGGACAAAGGTCCAAATCAAATTCAAAGCCAAGGTCACACAAAATGCAAATCCAGTAGCAAGCTGAAGTCAAAAAACAATTTCACAAAAAATATCACTCAAGAAAATACAGAAAACCTGATTGGAATGACAGTCTCTATTTGTATATTTTTTTATTTGTTAAGGCACCCTTCGTGGATTTGCCAATATCAGATAAATGAATAAACTTTAATTTGAATTTATTGTAAGAAAACAAGTTATATTTATATTATTTTACATTTATTATATTTGTATTATTGTTTATTTGTTTATTTATCGTTTATTTTAAGTCGATTGTCGTAGGTATTGTCTATGCATGACAGTTGACACCAGGGGGATTGTCGTAGACAGAGAATACAACTGTCTACGGGGATTGTACAAGGTAAAAGGTTAGAACCATAGACAGAGAAAAGTAGCTTCCTCTGTCCACGGTCAGAACCATAAATGAAGTCGTAGACAAAGAATCTGTCTACGGATGAAGTATACACTAGATTGGCAATGCAAAGTCTTCAAATAAACGAGGGTACAATAGCTCAATCAGACTAAAATTTGTGATTTGAGATACTCTACGGATGTTTAAGTTATAACAGCTTCGAAAGTGCAGGAAGCTGAAAACATTTATAATAAAAGACGTTTGTAAAAAGTAATCTTATACATATTATAAAAATAAGGCGCCCGGCTGCGTCTTTCTGTCTGTTTGAACGCGATAAACTCAAAAACTACTCAACGGATTTTTATACCGTTTTTAACAATAGAAGGAATGATTTTTGAGGAACGTTTAGGCATACAAGGACGTTAATTTTTTTTAACGTCCTTGTAGGCATATAAATGACTATGCTTTTATGTAAATTATCAGAAATACGGCGTTAAATGTTGAATAGGTCGCCAAAAATCTCGCCAACTGGGAGCTTTCCACGCAAATGCCGCGTAAACTAACAAAGATATATTTGAGTAATGTACTAGCGAATTCAAAATCTATAAAAATGCTACAAAAAAGTTCAAGACAACATATCTCTATCTCTTATAGTTTACTTGCAATAGCCACTTTAATGCTCAAATTTTTAATTAAAACATTACGTTATTTTCAAAGCAATTTTCTTTAGTTCAGTATTAATCTTTATCCAAATGAATATGTTAGTTAGCTTAGGCATTTAATGTAAATTAAAATTGCCCTTTACACTATATCAATCAGATGAATAGTTTTTGAGATATCATCGTGAGAAGTAAGTATTATGGACGCGCGACTGCGAGCGCCCTGAGCGCGTTGTGGTGTGACGTCACATCGTCACGGTCAGCCCGCGTCACGCGGTACAACTTGTTTTACTTATAAATCGGAAACTAATTGAGGTATCGAAATATTTTTTTCACTAGTATTTTTTATTTTTGACAAAGAATATGGAGAGCTATTTATCATAAATAGGTAACATTCTCCATTGTTTGGGTTAATCAAAAGACACAAAAGGGACCCACAGTACGAAATAGATCATATATTAAATTTTGCGTTTACCGCCATACCATTGCGTTTTAAATCCCATAGAAAAGATTTGGGCGACTGTGAGGTGAGAGGCGCATTGCTGCAAAAAATGTTGCTCAAGCTTCAAGTGACATAAAAGCGATTACTGAGGCGGCTTTTAGAACTGTAACCTCAGAAGAATGGTTCAATGTATGTCAACATGTTGAAAAATTAGAGGAAAAATATTTCGAGCCAGATAGACTAATGCAGCAATACTCAAAGTGTGTTCCGCGGAACCCCAGGGTTCCGTTAAGCCTTTGAGGGGGTTCCGCGAGAAAATAGGAATAATGAGAAAAAATACTATCCACCAATGTCCTGATTCAGAGAATCAATCGAAATCAAAGAATGCACATAACTTTTTTTTATTATGGGTTCCGTCAAAAAATTCTCTTTTCAAATGTGTTCCGCCATCAAAAAAGTTTAAGAACCACTGGACTAATGGATATAGAGTTAGATAAATATATAATTGATGTTACAGAGGACACATCCAATTCCTCTGATGAAAATTCTAGCATAGATTCTAGTGATGTTCCAGTGGAAGGCATTAAACCATTACAGGACCATTCCTACACCAAATTCTCACTAACTACTGAATATTCTAATAAAAGACTTACAAGATTATTGTGGACTTTTAATTAGCCTTTTTCGTTTGTTTTTTAATTGTTTAATGAAAGATTACTACATATTTATTTTAGAAAATCCAATTTCTCTTGATCGAGGCATCATGCGTAAATGACTGCGCCGATTTAGCTCCTTTTTTTGTTGTATTTGTTTTTGTCTGGATAAGGAAGGCAAGCAAGAGACACGTCGGCATTCTTTTTTCAAATTATAATTTAAGTTTTAGAATAGTAGCTAGTTGAGAATTAAGAAGAGTAAGTTTTTGTAATTTATTGAAGTAGCGAGTGACTTAAAGATTAAGAAGAGTAAGTTTTTGTAATTTATTTAAGTAGCGAGTGACTTAAAGATTCGCAGCATACATGGTAAGCTTATAAGCTTTTAAATAGTAATAACTAGTTAACTGACTTATTAAAATACATAGGTATGGCACATCACTAATAAGTACCTCCCTCGTTCACTACGATTGAAGAAAGAATCGTCTTTAAAAATTGTGGCAAACATTTTAAATAACTATTACTATTAATTGTATCCACTATCTTAACATAAGTTTAGTTGCATACGACCATCGCTGTGGTTGTAAATAATAAATAATAATAAAATAAATATCTGTGGACTTTACACACCATGTCTTCCCAACTTCCCATCATTTGTGAAAGGTGAAATTCAGTACTTAAACTGGCAACATTAAGTACGCCACCTGTCGCGCGCAGAGTTATCTTGCGAGCACTTTATGAATGAAAATATACTTTACTAGCTGCGCCCCGCGGTTTCACCCGCGTAAATTTCGATCCCGTGAAATTTCGTTCTATTGCATCCCACTGGAGCATTTTTTCGAGATAAAAACTATCCTGTGTTAATCCAAGTTACTCTCTACGTGTGTGCCAAATTTCATGAAAATCGGTTCAGTAGTTTTTGCGTGCAGAAGTAACAAACAAACATACAAACTTTCGCATTTATAATATTAATAGGATTGTGCATATTACAGAATACAGAAAAAAAGTAACATTTTAAAGTAATTAACTAGTACAATCAGTAGATTTCGGAAGCAGCCTCTATGATTTGTTGGCTCATGCACGTGTCACGTCCGAGTCACGTGACTTGAGAATAAAAATAAATATTTTTAAAAATTGATTTTAAAATAAAATTTTGATTAGTAATAAATTATTTCACTACATAACATAACTAACTTAACAACTTAAAATCACATTAATTAAAGATTACATTCAATAAGCTTTTATTTTTAGTACTGCCATTATTTTACCCCAAATCATGGCAAAAATGTACCTACTCGCACAAAACGACGAGATACTAAAAACATTTTATATCACTTTATTATGTAACTTTAAACTAACCGATGGAAAAGAATTAGCATTTATTGCCTATTAAATTAACAGATTAAATAATACAAAGCAAATCTTTAATTCATAATTTTACAAGAGTCAAGACGTATTACGAAAATATTTTAGAAAATGTGGATTTTTTCTTTTATGCGGCTGAATTGACCCTGTCGATACAAATAGCTCATAATATGATACCGGCATAAAGTGATGACTATACCATTGTTTTGTGCAGTTAGTGTATATTCTTAATTACTACTTGTATTTAGGAGGTAGGTGGGTACTACCATACTATCATTACATAGTATGAAATAAAGTCGCTTTTCGCCTTCCGTGTCTGTTGCTTAGTTCTTTAAAATTATGCACAACCAATTTTGATGGGTTTTTTTAATAGATAAAGTAATTCAAGAGGAAGGTTTATATGCATAATAACTATTTTTGAAGCTAGTAGTATATAATTATTAAACAATATTACAAAGTTAAATATTAAAAAGAAAAATTAATGAGAGTGAGATGGGTTGTTTTAATCACCATACCTAAATTGTGAGAGTAAAGACATGAACAGTCTGTGAGTAAGATAATTATTAACGGCACCATTTTAGAATCGTTTCTTTACATACAATAGCACGGCTTATACAAGTATCAGAAGAGAATTAGGTTCTTCGAATCAACTATTAGGGACTTACCTGACCCTACTAAGTTACTTAAAATTAGAAATAAAACAACAAAGTTGTGTTAATATTTTTTAATGCATATTGCAACAGTATGCCGTAAGACACAATACTGTGAAAGTAATTAAAATAAATTAATTTAGCAGTGTATTCATCTGAGATTTGTCTAATTTTTTTAACTGATATCGCTGCCGAACTAAGCCTATTGGCAAGCTTAGTGACATGGGAACCCCACTGTAGTTTAGAATCTAGTGTCATTCCTAGGAAAATTGTAGAATCCACTAGATCCAGTTGCGCTATTTAATAGTACGTTGGTTGGAACCTGTCTTACATTAGATAAAGTAAATTTAACACATTTCCTCTTCTTACTATTCAGTAATTAATTATTAACACTAAACCAATGTATGGTACATTGGTTTAGTGAAAGAGGCCTATTTACTTCATCTCGAACAATCTATTTGTCGCTTATGTTTAATAATAAACAACATATCATCAGCAAATATGACTATCTCATCATTGTCTTTAACAAGATATGATATATTTATTAGAAATAGACAAGGCCCCAAAATGGACCCTAGTGGTCCTACTACTATTTTAGTCCCTTTAGATCTTTTTTATTTGTTTATTTCTTTTTGATTTAATACTTGTTACTATGCTGCATACCAGTTTTAAGTGGCATAGAAACTAATAAAAGTAGGATATATGTAATATTGCATATTATGTTTATATTAAATCAAAATAAAATAGTTTAAAATATACCTGGCAGGTGAAGTGTTGGAACAGCTGTTTTTAAAAGTCGGGTTTTTGATCCATGAAAAATTGGTTCAAAATGTTTGCGGCAAATCCTCCTATTATTGAACACAGAATTATGATCCAATATGGACACTTCACCACCAACATTTTTGATCCAAGATTGGAACCGTTCTTGATCAGTATTCGGATTTGGAAAGCGATGAAGGATTTCACCTTAAAAGAAAAATAAATTCAAATAATTTGTAAAATTCTACAAATTTAATAAATGACAACGCTAGATAAGTTCAGTTAAAACTACCAAGGCATCCTGGAGAGCTATAGAGGCCTGACTCACTAGGACGCGATGGCAACGTCGCTTGGCTACGTATCCAAGCAATTGGTATGAAATATAATATGATTCGTCGGAATGCGATTACCCGCTCGCTGCCCGTGGTCCTAAGTTAAAGCGCACGAGTAATATAGATGCCAAATCGTCAGTGAGTGATGTACCATACATTTCAATAGTAATAAATATTTATTCATCTGTACGGTCACGGTAAAAATACGTACCTTTCCCATATCTGACCATGCAATCCAGAACACAACACGTCATATATGACATTGTTTGGACTGTGGTCAGCGAAATTCACTATACTTGCGACAAAATATGAAGCCCGTTTTGACAGCTGCCAAAATGTTGTGTAGGAAGGGAAAAATAATCGTTTACTTTTACGACCAATTATTGAGACATATCGATTTAAAATAATTACACGCATGTGTTTTTAACATTTTATAATATATCCTATCCTATAGGTATGGTAGTTATTACCTATAACCATAGACCTATACTAATGTGGTGTGATTATCTCATTTATATATAAATCTACAAATGTATTATTATTGTCGTTCTTATTTGGAATATATCAGTTAAACGCCGATTAAACCATGAAATTACGGACTCTCAAATCTAAGTAAATCATAACGGATTTATTGCAATAAGCATTATATTATTATTATATTTTGACTCCTGGCTAGAGTTTAGTTAAACTAAATCATTTTTTATAGTATCAAAATATCCTTATTAAATATCTAATTAAAGCTAAAATTTAGTAATATCTACAGTTTAATGATACATTTATTTATACTTACTTATTTTTGTGTAAGTATTACAATATAATGTTGTTTGTAAAAAAGTTCGATTACTTATCCTAATAATCGATTTCATTCGGTATAAAAATGGTTTTACAACGGTAACAGCACTGGATCTGACAATGCACAAGTATGACATCACAGAGCAAAATAATTTAAGTACTAGAAATATTACATTGTAATGCCGCTTTGCGTAATATTATTTAACGATTCATTAGTTTTTCAGACATTTTCTTAAATATAAATTTAAACTTGATGCTTCCGAATGACACTTGTTGTCACTATATTGGGTGAAATATTAATTAATTAGGATTTCGAATTGAATTTTTCGTACGTTCATAAAAAGTTATCGCACCATATAAAGTATGAAACGTCAAAACGGGCTTCTTATTTTATCCCAAGTTTAAACTCAATAGAAAAGAGTCCTGTCTCAATAATTTGTGCACTCACATACTGTTGGGAAATAGAATTTTATATTCTGTGGTTTTAATATATGTTTAGCTACTGGCTGA
>LUGF01047982.1:36225-47231 GCA_001625245.1 Calycopis cecrops | reverse complement strand
CAGCACATGCACGAGCTCCTTCCAGCGCCGCGCCGCGCCGCCGCCGCCGCCCCCGGACCCCGACACCCACTCCGAAAGCTCCTCCAGGTAGAACCTGCGAGTTTTCATCACTCATGAGAACAAAGTGATGTCCACACTCAACTAAACCTGCTATTCCCGAGATTGTCATTTGTCAGTGCCAAGGATCAGGAACCCATACCAAAGTTTATGGTAATGTTAACCCGGACAGGTCATTCATAAGTCATGGCCCCTCTTCCTTATAATGGTTGTCACAAAATTAACACAAAATTTGAATAAAACAGAAAACACAGTTTTAAGCCTTATTATTGATTTTTTTTGATCGTAAAGTACATAGTGTAGATTTATGGAATAACATACCAGACAAATAGCCTCCATGGGTTTGCATCATAGATAGGCACTTGTTTATTGAAACTTTTCGTGACAATTTTGCATAAATGTGACTGAATTTTGTTGATGCTGCTTTGAATACCATACTTTAATGCACAGGTGGCTGTGGGCTTTCTTTACTTGTACTACCTGTGATTTTAAATAACCTCATAAAAATAAATGTAATGGTGTTAAATCACGATCTATAGGGCCAATGATCAGCAAAACGAAAGATTACACGACATGCAAACTTATTTTATTGTTTCTTGACTATTGTTGAATAATGAAGACATGTTGCTCTATCGTATAACCCTCTGTTTTACTAACCCTAAACTGTCAGCTTTCAAATTATTATATTTTTTTGCTTGCCAACACTTTACTGCACAAATGGCGACAAATTCAAATTTTGCGTTAATTTTGGGACACCCGTTATAAAGTTTTATAACAATTACATTATTATGTACATAATAATGTAATTTTTAGGATATCCCACAGTTTTATTTAGACAATATTCTTTCTTATTATTAGACAATATTCCGCTACATAGCAAGTCAAGCAAAGTGTCAGTCTTGTTGCAGTCATTATATCAAACAATAACTCAATTTGTTGATGCCAGCCAATGGTAATATGTAGTATGTTTAAATATTACCAACTTTTAATCCATTCTGTCATCCTTTTTATGAGAATAAGAACAGATTTTGATGCACAGCATGCATTATTTGATATTAATTCTTTTAACAAATATCATCAAAATATATTCATCATATATCTTTATTGCATATATTTTTCTAACCTTCCAATTTGCAATGTTGGCTCTGTGGCATACACTTGACCCTTGAATCCAGTTTCCTCAGTTATAAATGGCAATGCCATCATACATGTATAATTTGATATCAGAATTACATCAAGTTGAGAAAAATCTACCACTTTATCGAGTGGAGGACAGAATTCGGGTATGCTATCAACAAAAACTCTTCCACAACATTCTTTCAATTCCTGAAAATGTTAAATTGAAATACTTTAATTTAAAGAATCCAAGACAAATCCTCAATATTTTTTCTGAATTAACATTTATGAAACTTACGCCTTCTAGTAATGGATCGTTGAGATGTGGTGGTGTGTAATTTGGCAGAGATGCTAGTCTAGTACTGGGCACAGGTGGTAATGGCAAAAAGTTAAGTACAGAATGAGCAGATAAGCCACAATCTAACATGATGAGTAGCTCCTTGAATGATAATACAAAGCATGGTTTAGATGCATCGCTGCTAAGGCAATACTGAAATAAAAAAATATTATGATTACGAAAAATGTTAAAATAAATTATTTTTCACAGCTGTACCCTTGTTCTACTTACTAGTTTCATATTGATTTTGAATAAAAGTTAGAATTTTCGATAATTATAACGGTATGCGGTTTTATCAGAAATAGCGAACTTCAAAATAGGTTTAGAGACACTAAATCATCCAATTTATTTTAAGTTTCGGTAAGTTCACATTATATTATGTTCATATTATTTTCTAATCTTATTATATCCCTATATCATGTTCTTTCTTATTTCTTACACTTAAAATTAAGTAATGGGAATAAAGATTATTTAATTGCAGTTTTGTTTTTCATCATTTGTATGTCATCTTCATTTGTATGTCATCTTCATCCCACAGAGCAAAGTATTATTAGACTAGAAACTTCATCTTCTTCTACTTTTTTTTTTTGATTACGCAGGGAAAATGCTTTTATGCACCGTCCAACCGGCCTTGGGTGGACCGGAAGGGTGTGTCGGACTCGGCACGAATTTCGTGCCACTACCGACTAAAAACCACTGCGAAAGCCTTCGGCCGCTGGTGGTGGAGTGCCCCGGATCTGGTAGCAACAGGACACTGGGGACACAGGAACTGGCCGGCCTCAACTTATGGGCCGGTCTTCAACACAGAATCTTCTTCTACTTTGCGTCCACTCACAAAGGCCACGTTCCGAATCAAGCTAACGGTGCCCAGATTGCAAACGTTATAATAAGTCGAACCGAATCGTTAGAACCGTAGACAGAGGAAACTTGACGACCATGCTGGCGCAGTGCTACAGAGCTCGGATAAGTGGAGCATGTTGCGCCGGGGGTCGCGGGTTCGAATCCCGCCTTGGTCATGGATGTTTACATATGTATTATATGTATTTCTATAACAAAAATCTTAAATATATAAAATTTCTTAAATTTATAAAACATATTAAATATATTTCCGTTGTCTAGTACCCGTAACACAAGTCCTTACGGTACTTAGCACGGGGCTAGACTAACGTGGTGTGTAAAGTCCACAAATATTATTATATTATTATTATAGACTGCTTGATTCATCTATCTCTCTTCAGCAAAAAAAGGGATAAATATATTCCAGATGTCCGACAAGAAAAGAGCACAACAAGACACAGGTACTTGCACCTATTTAAATTTAATTTAGCTCTGCGTAATCGCAGACAAAGTTCTTTCTGAATTGAGCCCTGTGTATATATAATAATTGTCTTCCACTGCGCAATGCATCCAGGAGCAGAATTGAACATTGATACTTACGAATGGAAAGATATACTGGGAATTTTCTTCTCACTATCACTTCTGCAACCATTAACACTGCACCATACCATTTTGCAGCACGGGTTTTAGACCCTTCTCAAAGGCAAAGTAATACAATATAATTAAAGAAATTTCAAATAGATCCCGATTTGTCTCGATGCTGAACGAAACCTCAAAGCTTGTTTAGCAATTGAATTGTTGATGAAATTAAAATAAGTTTGTGAGAAGTACCTATATGAAAATACTTTCATCAAAGAAGTCAATAGCTAAAATAAATAACTTAATAATTATCTTAAAATGTAAACATCCTTTCGACTGGCGACAGCAAGCGGCAACCAAAAGGATCTAGTTTGTTAATTTAATCCCTATTAATTATCTTTTATTGACTAACAAAGTTATTTTCTTTTGAGTGACTTTATCTTTTTTTTATTTTTTATTTATGGGGTAAACGAGGAATCTGGGATCGATTTCTCGTTTCCACCATTTTCAGAACTACCTAAGGCCATAGAGATCCGCATAGGCCGTTAAAGTTACACAGATGCCCTCCTTGCTCCGCCTTCCAAGGATCATCGGTATTGTGTAAGTGAGAAGTACAACCCCAATCGTGCCGACCATACTTGGCTACAAGCACTACCTCTTGCTCTTACTGTCTATACTATACTAATGTTAATAAAATAATAGTAGTTTATGCAACTGTCATATAAAGAAGGGTATTAAAACACGAGTGTGAATTTTTGGAACGAGCGAACGTGAGTTTCAAAATAGTACTTCACGAGTGTTTTAATACCCGTGTTATATGCACTTGCATACACTACTTTATCTTCACTAATGCAATTAATCAATTAATCAAACATTGCGAAACATTAAATTCACGCGTATTGCCCCATTCGTTGTTGGACCGACGACTGTTTGACCGACGAAGCAACGACTGCTTGACCGACGATTTAAAATGTAATGTTCCTCGAAGATAAATATTTTTATTACTTACAAAGTAAGTAAATCAAATAATCAAAGATTTATTGTTATAATTTTTATTTTATTTTTTAAATTTTGATGCAATCTAAGAAAATCTCTTTATTGTTATCAAATCAAATAATTAATTAGCTGCATAATAAAAAAACAAAATACAAGAATTACAAAATTTGTGACTACTATAGCAAAATTAGTGAGTAAGAGTCGGGGGGGGGCATCGACCGGTACCGGTATATCCGTTTTTTACACCACATCCTGTATAATGACGTTGGACGATCCGACTAACAATCGGCGCCACTTGGTATCCGGGCTGGGTAGTGTGAAATATGCGACCGAAGCTTCCGAAAGACGCCAGGCTCTTAAAGGAAGTAATACTCATGGCGCCGCTCTGAACAGCAAATACGAGCAACTACCGATTCGCAAAGAACACCGAATCGGAACCTGGAACGTCCGCGGACTATTAATGATTGGCAAACTTACCATAAGTTTGCCAACCATTAATAGACCAAGAAGTGGAAAAACGTGACATTTAAATTCTGGGTCTCAGCGAAACCCACATGCGGGGTCAGGGTCACTTCAACACAGCAAGCGGCAATACTTTGTATTTTTCTGGATGCGAGAACATGAGCGAAAAAGGGGTAGCTATATTACTTCCCAAACACATGAACAAGTACGTACTCGGCTACAACCCACTATCCGTCAGGATCATGACAATGAAGATCAACGCCAAACCTCACATTCTTAATATTGTGCAAATATACGCACCAACTGGAAAAGCACCAGAAGAGGATATAGACGAGTTTTACAGCTCCTTGACGGCCACATTACGCAAGATCCCAAAACGGGAAGTAACCCTCGTCATCGGGGATTGGAACGCTAAAGTTGGGGGAGGGAGGTAGCAATGACGATCATATCAAGAATATTATAGGCAAATTCGGATTGGGCGTTAGAAATCAACGTGGTCAAAGATTGATCGATTTCTGCATCGAAGAGAACTTCTGCATCACCAACACACAATTTCAACATCACCCGAGACGATTATATACTTGGATATCCCCAGGCGCACGATATAGGAATCAAATTGATTATATACTTGTTAATACACGCTGGAAATCATCTGTTAGAAATACAAAAACTTATCCTGGCTCAGAATGTGGATTTCATCACAATTTACTCCTAACAAAATTTGCCCCACCTCAAAGCTCCCCGTAAACCTGCAGGATCCAAACCCAAAGTCCTCGAGCCCTTAGAACGGTTAAATTTCATCTCAACCATAGAAGGAAAACTCGCCGCCTCTCCATCACCAACTAATGATGCTAACACAAGCTGGAACCACCTGAAGAGGCTTATAACTGAAACTCTAGATACGATCAACGCTGCCAGAAGAAATGAGAGTACGGAACGAAAAACCATGTCCTGGCTCTCAAATATCACTTGGGAGATGATACAAGGATGCAAAGACGAAAGGACTAAAGGTCTGAATGACCAAAATACTAGACGCAAGCACGCGGACTTGTGAAACAAAATTAAGAAACAATGACGCCGCGACAAAAACAACTTTCTTGCGAACATCTGCACTGAAATTGAGACTCATTCCATTAAACTGCAAACCACAGATCTTTTCAAAAAAGTACGTCTTATCTCTAGGTAGTTCAAGCCGGAATCATGGGTGATAAATGATGATGATGGAACTGCAATCCATGGCCTGGAGGATATAGCAGAGAGATGGCGCTCCTACTGCGAAAACTTGTACGACCATCAGCCGTCCTTGGCGATGACAAATACAGTTAATCTGGACTGGAGCAACTGGAGTTAGAACCATCAATACTGCGATCAGAGGTAATTGCTGCCATCGCAATGCTAAAAGACAGGAACGAGCCGGGACCTGATCAAATAACAGCTGAAGTGATCAAAGCCCTGGGAGAGAAGGGCATTGACGTACTACATCACATTTGTAACTGTGTCTGGCAAACTGGTGCATGGCCAATGGACTGGACCGAGTCTATTATCCTACCACTGCACAAAAAGGGCTCCACCAGAACTTGTGACAACTACCGCACTCTAGCACTCACCTCGCATAGCAGCAAGATTCTGCTGCACATCATTAGCAACCGCCTGAGACACTTTTTAGACTGGCAGATCCCTCAAGAACAAGCCGGTTTTGTCAAAGGCAAAGGCACAAGGGAACAAATTCTCAATATAAGACAGATCATTGAGAAAGCCTACGAGTTCAACACCTCCTTCGTGATATGTTTCATCAACTACAGCAAGGCTTTTGACTGTGTTGATTGGCAGAGCCTATGGATGGTGCTCGACGAACTAGGAGTACCAAAACACCTCACAGCTTTTCTTCAGTATCTTTACCTAGGCAATACAGGTTTGGTTAGACTTGATGGCACCACGTCCAAACCTTTTCAATTCAGAAAAGGTGTCAGACAAGGGTGTATATTATCTCCCGTGCTCTTTAACATCTATGGAGAATACATTATGAGGAGAGCCTGTGAGAACTGGGAAGATGGAGTATCAATTGTTGGCGTAAAAATTACTAACTTGCGATACGCTGACGATACTACGCTCTTTGCATCAAATGAGAAGGAGATGTCCACGCTCTTAGATAGACTGGAGCAAATCAGCTGAAACCTGGGACTGCTAATAAACAAGGACAAGACAAAGCTAATGGTGGTCGACCGTAGCAAGTCTCTTATCATGACCGGCACGCTCAGATTAGACGTTGTGGATGAGTTTACTTACCTAGAATCTGTTATCACCAACAATGGCTCATGTGCCCCGGACATAAGGCAAAGAATTGGCATGGCGAAGAGTGCTATGACCCAATTACAAAAAATCTGGCCGATAGGAACATATCTCAGAAGACAAAGAAGAGACTAGTATCCGCTCTCGTTTTTTCTATCTTTCTTTACGGCGCGGAGACCTGGACCCTAAGAAAGGCTGACCGGTTACGCATAGACGCTTTCGAGATGTGGTGCTGGCGAAAAATGCTTGGAATCCATTGGACAGAGCACCGGACCAATGCATCTATTCTGGCGGAGCTCAAAATACCAATGAGGCTTATCACCATATGCTCAAGAAGATGTCTCGAGTTTTTTGGCCACATCGCCAGAAAAAGAGATGACGATCTGGAGAAAATGCTGCTGACGGGAAAAGTGAACGGTAAAGGACCCAAAGGTAGATGCCCAACACGTTGGTCAGACCAAATCAGCTCCACGCTGAACACTACAGTCTGCGACGCCATCCATACCGCTGAAAATAGGACAAGTTGCCGGAATATAATCCACGAGAAAGTGATTCGTCGAGGTCACGACCCTCAGCATTGAGGACAAACGAAGCGAGGAGGAGGAGGATTAAAAACCGGTTGGAATGTTTGCTGAAAAGCCGGGGCATTCTTTCGGCTACCCAGTTTGGGTTCCGTAAGGGACTAGGCACGATGGATAGTCTCGGGACCTTAGTGACAGACATTTATACAGCCTTTACAAAACGTGAGACGCTCATAGGGGTGTTCTTAGACATTTCATCTGCGTATGACAACGTTCCACTTCCGGTACTCACGCAGAAAATGCTCCATCTGAGTATCCCAGTGAGGATAGTCAACTATATTTTTAATTATCTTTCTTGTCGCTCTCTTCTTATCACTTACCATAATTTAGTTCTTCCCCCTAGAATTGTATGGAAGGGACTCCCTCAAGGCTCTGTCCTCAACCCTTTACTATATAATTTATATACTTATGACTGTTCTGAACCACATGTGCTGCCATCTAGTATCCAACAGTGTATTTAATATTGTAATACCAGTGTGGGCCGCATGAGGCCGCGTCGGTCGCTGCCGCGCTGTTACCGGGCGCGAGTCGACGCGTGAGTTGAGAGTGAGCGGCCATGTTTGTTGCATTTCTTGAGTGATTGATGGCTGACTTGTTAATTGTTTTACGCCTTGTTTGATGCCGCTGAGATCAGCCTCGTACATAATTAGAGACTTCAGTTTATGATTGCTAATTTAAGTTAAGTGTTGGTTCCCCTTTTGATATTATCGGGAGTGTAAATTTGTGGACTAACTAAATGAACTTGCGATTGATTTGTGTTTGTGTATAAGTTGAATATAAAAGACTTTGACACCCCCGCTTGACGAAGCTTGCTGCAGATTCATCTGTCGGCGGATTGGGGCTTTACGGGAAGCTAAGTATATCTCATTGCATGTGTCAAATTTATGGCCATAAGTTTTATGTAGTAATGTGATTTGTTAAGCCAAACTCCAGACTCGCAAGGTAATTGCACCTATTTAAGATTTAATTTAGCTCTGCGTAATCGCAGACAGGTTCATTTTGATTTGAGCCCTGTGTATAATAATTCATTTCCACTTCGCAACAAATCCAGGGTCAGAACTGAACAATGACCTTGATCTTTCTGTGCTTAGTCTCTGTAATATTCTTCAATACGCAGATGACTTGGCTTTGTACATCTCCTCTGATAGCATCACAGATTCTGTCCCTAGATTAAATTCCGCAATGTCTTACTTAAGTAATTGGCTTGAAGATCATGACCTTTCTGTTTCCATTGAGAAAAGCAATATTGTCGTTTTTACCCGGTAGATACATACCTGATATAACAGTAAGTTACAACAACCAGCCTTTACCTGTTCGAAATTGCGTAAAGTTTTTGGGTGTTATTCTAGATTCACGAATGACAGGAACAGCACACATTAATTCTAAAGTCCAAAAGTGCGAAAAAAACATCAACATATTGCGAGCCATTTCTGGTATGTGGTGGGGATCTCACCCATATACTCAAAAACTAATGTATAACGCATTTATTCGCAGTCTACGGATCATTTTTATTTCAATCTTGTAATAAGTCGAATTTAAACTCCCTTGACAAAATTCAGTCCAAATCTCTTCGTATTGTTATCGGTGACATGAAATCCTCACCCATCAACGCCTTACAGAACGAATGCGCTGAACCCCCCCTTATTTTTCGTAGACAGTTCCTTTCTGACCGTTTTCTTTTCAAAGCGTATCAAAATTCCTCACATCCTATCCTTTATCAAAATTACATTCCTTTGCCCAGCTTGTCTCTTCTTCTAATTATTGGATACATAAAGATCCCCCTTGTTTAATAAAATCGTACACTAAATTAACTAGCCTGTCCTGTCCAATTTATCAATGCCGCCTTAACCCTTTATATGACATTCCTTTTGAGGCTATAACACACATTCCAGATGCTGTACTTGATCACGGAATTCATAAAGACTCCCTTAACGCAAACTCCCTGTTTAATAAGAAAATGGAGGAAATTTGTAGACTGGCTACAAATATTTACGGATGCATCAAAATTTTCCCCAGAAGGATGTGTTGAATCATCAGTCTGGATCCCCAAATTTAATGTCGTACTTAATTTTATACTTCCCCCACTTACTTCTGTTTTCACAGGTGAGCTACTGGCGATCTATGAAGCAGTTTCTTATATAGAATCTCACCAATTAGATAAATCAGTTATACTCTCTGACTCTAAAAGCTCTATACAAGCCATTTTTGCCAACCAATTTAAAACAAAAATTAAATTAAAGATTTGTTATGGTAGTGCCATTCAAAAAGTATAAATGTGAAACTAGTGTTGATTCCTGGTCACTCTGGTATCAGTGGCAATGAGAGTGCAGATATCTATGCCAGGGAAGCAACTGCATCAGGAATTTTAAGGCAATATAGGATTTGCTGTCATGATATATTATCTCTTGCCAAAACCAGTATGCTCTCAGACTGGGGTGAACAATGGTCCCGCACGACTCGCACTAAGGAAAAGCACTACGCCAGCATCCAAAATTCTGTACTAGTCACACCTTGGTTTTTTAAATACCGCAAAGCCAGCAAAGTTGTTACCTCAACTTTATGCCGCCTGAGGCTGGGTCATACATGCACTCCTGTGTTCTTAGCCAAGATTAGAGTAAGGGATTCCTCAATATGTGAATGTGGTTTGGACGAGGGCACTCCAGAGCATATTTTTTTTTCCTGCAACAAATTACGTTTTTCATTGTACGATAGTCTCCCCCCTGAGATTCCCCGCCCTATCGATCTAAAATCCTTATTAATGTATGTATTTTCCCCGTTTGTTAACTCTCTGTGTAATTTTGTCAAAATTAATAATATTATACTATAATGTGATGTCAAAATAATTAATCCAATATTAAACATAAATTATTTCATGTATATATTTTATTTACTTTTTAGTTAGTAGTTTTAGTATATGGTAAATTAACTTTATTTGCTGGTAAATCTGAGCGGGAATTGGAACCGAACTTGCTCCCTCATCATATACCCATAGAAAGTAAAGTTAATCAAAAACTCTGACATTGGCAACTCCGATAAGGGAGCCATCTCAAGAATAATATTATTGAACTGTTTTGCATTCGGGTGATCGATGTAATGTGTCCATGCATGAGAATTGAGAACTGCTCCAAAAAATCTATATAATCTACCTATATAATTGTAATGTATGTACTTAGATAAAAGATGTATTATGTGAGGGTAGCAGATTAATTCTTTGTACTTACGAATAACGTTCGCTGTCTCAGTCTGCCAATATAGGTACGCGTAGGTGAACACAGATTGTTGTCTTATTTTTCCTAAATATCACAGTGGCGACGAGGATTGTTTTAAGAACCTTTGACTGCATTAAAAAGTGAAATAGTACCGTTAAAATCGATAGTAATAATGTCAATCGGAAAAATCGGTGAGTTTGATGTGCAAAATGACGACTGGCAGTTATACGTGGATCGGTTGGAACAATTTTTCTTTGTTAATAAAATTCCCACCGAACATCAAGGACCAACATTAATTACGGTAATGGGAGCAAGTAGCTACGAACTGTTGGTTAATTTGTGTACGCCGGCTAAACCGAAGACAAAGACCTTTGCAGAAATTTCGGCCATTATGCAAAATCATCTGCAACCGAAGCCGAGCGAGTTGCCGAGCGATTCAAATTCCGTAACCGAAAACAGCAGAAAGGTGAAAGTATTTCCGAATATAGCGCCGTGTTAAAGAAAATGTCGAAGTCATGCGAGTTCGCAAGTGGGCTCGACGAG
>LUGF01047982.1:21910-34377 GCA_001625245.1 Calycopis cecrops | reverse complement strand
AAAAAAAAAAAAAAAAAAAAAAGCACATCCTTAAATGTCAAAATGTCTGAACAGGATAGAACTTCGACCCACATAATGCACTCCCTCTCTTCTAAGTGGATACTGGCGCACTCGTTTGATGTGCCTTGGAGCGTGTCGCACCGGGAACGACACAGGTATGTATAATGTAGGTGCTTTAAGAAATAAAGAAATGCTTACGTCGTACAGCATTTATTTTATATCATAAATAAATATTTAACACTTAGTAATAATGATAAAATAGATCAGAGAAATGTAACATATTATGTAGCGGACCGACTGGTGCACCGCCTGGACATCGACGGCCGTCACGAGCGGGACATATAAGTAGCAGCCGACCGGGACCGAGAGCAGACACAACGGCGGCGGGCCTTCGTAACAAGAACAATCCAACGTCAGAAACTGAGAGTTTCCATTAAACGCGCCTCTAATAGTAAATAATTTAACACTGGAATTAGCCGACCGCCGACGTCACGTTCATATTATGAATTCAATTATTTACAGATCGTAGGGAACAAAGCGAAAACTAGGAAGTTTGGGTGGCCGAGGTGGTTAGGCGTTGAGGTCGAGGTCGGCGAATAGTTCCCCGCGCGTGGCGACGGTGAGCGCGTAGTGCGTGTTGAGCTGCAGGAGCAGCTCGCGCTCGTCCAACGGCTCGAGCGCCTCCACGCGCGCGCGGTCGTCGTCGGGCAGAGCGCGCCACACCGTGTGCATGTCCCAGGCCCGCGCCGCGTCCCAGCCGAGCTGCAACAGCGCGGCGGCGGCGGCAGCCGGCGTGGCGCGGTGCCGCTCGTCCGGCAGCGCCACGCCGCGCGCACCCAGCGAGCGCAGCATCACCTCTCCGAACTTGTCACCGAGGTTGCACTGCTCGTACACCAAAAGCACGCAGCGCGGGAAGGCGGCGGCCAGGTGCTGCAGCAGCGCGCGCGCTGCGTCCGCCCGCAGGTACACCAGCACGCACTCGGCGAGCAGCAGCGCCGGAGCGTCTGGCACGGCGCCGCCCGCCGCCAGCTTGCGCCGCACCTCGCTCAGGCAGCGCAGGTCGCAGCCCAGCAGGTGGTAGCCGTCCGAGTGCAGGTCGCCTGATCTGATCACCACCTCCCCGTCTACATCCGATCATTACATATCCAATATTATAATATATGATATACCGAAAAAAAAACAGATGGCAGAAATATTATAGCAGTCAATTATAAAATACTAGCTGTGCCCCGCGGTTTCACTCGCGTTTAATTTCTAAGAAATCCATATAAACTTCAACACCCTATTTCACCCCTTAGGGGTTGAATTTCTAAAAATCCTTTCTTAGCGGATGCCTACGTCATAACATCTAACTGCATGCCAAATTTCAGCTTGATCCGTCCAGTAGTTTGACTATATTTTCCAAAATAATAAAATATTAATTTTATAATTGACTGCTATAATTATCTGATATTATAATTTACGTACCTTCTTTGCAAATCTTTTCTAACAGTTGTTTGTTCCTTTTAATAATTTGACACTTTCTACTCGTAACAGATGGAAAGTCCAGTTCTATAAAATTACTGACAGCCTGTGTGGTGTCTTTCAATCTCCAATACAAAGTATCAAATCCACACCCGAGATTTATTATCTGACACTTAGTGCCACATCGCTGTAACAAAATTATTTGTACACTTAGAATAAAAGTCAAATATATTGCATAAGAGATGGGTAGCAAATATGTATTTTTAGAACAAAAACACATCACATCTTCACACCACTTCACCCCTAGGGGGTACCCCAAGGTTACAAAGTGCACATATCTATCCTTATACACTAGCCGTGCTTCCCCCATATTCATGACTATCTTTATACAAACACACCAGTTGGAGACTTTTGACAGCACCTAGTAGTCAAATAGTGTCAGATCGATCTGGAAACGTAGGTACATCAGTCTAGTCTTCCCCGGAAGGTACATCCCTACACATTCTCTTTGTATACCTGTTATATATTTATTTTCAGCTGAAAATTATGCAATTGTAGTTCAAAAATTATGCAATTGTAGTTCAAGTTACCTACATCTAATGCTAACTATTTTCTGCCCAATGGCTGAACAAAATAATCTTCTAAATTTGAATGCACACATGAAATTCCCAATGGTGAGATATATTTAATATTTTTTTATAGAAATGCATATAATACATAGATGAATTTATTATAAGATACATAATATAATACAATACATATAGTCCGGTCAATTTAGACATAAAAAAGTGCTAAAATAACAATAATTCCCGGAAAGCCAAATTTTGGTGAAGACGTATAGTTTGCCATTACAAATCAAGTTTTAAAAGTCCCCATCGATCCTATGTGTGCTTAAAAAGTTATTCGAGGTGAAAGGACAAAATTTGAGGTTTTTTGGATTTTGCTTGAAAACGGTAAGTTTTATCAAAAAAAACTTTAAACCACAGTTGTAGATCTTAAAATTATCTACAAACATGGTATCAATGATTTTTTCCTAACAGTTACCATTCCTGAGATATCGCGATTCTAAGATTCATATTATACATGATATGCACATATAAGCCACGTATATACATACTTGCTGCGCCCCGCGGTTTCATCGGCGTAACTTTCGATCCCGTGGGAATATCGGGATGAAAAATAGATGTTGGCCGATTCTCAGACCTACTCAATATGCTCACAAAATTTCATGAGAATCGGTCAAGCCGTTTCGGAGGAGTATGGCAACGAAAACTGTGACACGAGAATTTTATATATTAGATTAGGCGCTTAATGTATAAATACTTATTTGTGTCTCTTTTATACATATTATACTATCCTAAAAACATTTATTCAAATGGTAGGCTGTCCCTAACTGAATTTCCTCTATGCACGGCTTGATAAACATCGGGCTATTCTATTGTCCATAGTGTTACAAGGACCCACATCCGCTATGTGAAACATATGACTATTATATTATGACTAACATATGACTATTATATGAATCTTAGAATCGCGATATCTCAGGAATGGTAACTGTTAGGAAAAAAATCATTGATACCATTTTTGTAGATAATTTAAAGATCTACAACTTTAGTTTAAAGTTTTTTTTGATAAAACTTACCATTTTCAAGCAAAATCCAAAAAACCTCAAATTTTGACCTTTGACCTCGAATAACTTTTTAAGCACACATAGGATCGATGGGGACTTTTAAAACTTGATTTGTAATGGCAAACTATAGGTCTCCACCAAAATTTGGCTTTCCCGGAGTTTTTGTTATTTCAAATGTCTAAATTGACCGGACTAATATATTCGAATTCGGAACCCCTTACACAACATTCTACACTCTCTCGACCTATTAGTACTGCACCAGCTGGTCATCTCATAATGATACAACTAGTTTCAAGTTTGAAGCAATTCTAATCTAATTATTCAAGTAGTTAAGTACAATATTAATAAATACCATTCAATCATATGGATCAGACTTCCTTAACTTATTATTACAGCACCATTGCTAAACTGCTATAAAAATAAACTGGACAAACTAGAAATCTTCAAATTATTTGATACACATGCACCAATAATACCTGCTAGTAGTTTAAATATAACAAACACAATAACCATGATGCAAGATTTTTATGTAGATTTAGGATTTTTATGTCGCAAAAAAAAAATATAATCTGCTGAGTGTTCGAGAAATATATAATCACTAACAAACAACCTTAGCTATCGAGCCCTCCATTTTTATAGTAATAAAATTTATAGCCTACTTCTCTTCACTCCAGAATAAAGTAGCAATGGTGATTGGATTTTTATAATAAATCTAGTTTTGTCATTTGAAACACCCACAGAGTTCAGTATCAGTATCAGAAGTCTGTAAGTAAGACCAGATAAAAGCTGAGAAAGGAATGTTAACAACAATTATTGAAATTTTTTATAGAATTAAAGAAAACATTGAATTTGAAGATTTAGTAAATTGGAGGAGGCTAATCTAAAGTGTTTCATGAAATTTTGACTTTCAGATTCACTTAAAAAATAAAAGTAAAAAGACTAAATGTATTATTACATTTACCTTACCTAATGTTAGACAGGTTCCAACCAATGTGCTATTAAATGGTGAAACTCTAGATCTAGTGGATTCGACAATATTCCTAGGGATAACTCTAGACTCTAAACTTCAGTGGGGTCCCCATATCGCTAAACTTGCGAATAGATTTAGCATTCTGCAGCATTTGCAGTTAGAAAAATTAGACAAATTACAGATGTATATACTGCAAAATTAGTTTATTTTAGTTACTTCCATAGCATTATGTCTTATGGCATATTGTGGGGAAATGCTGCCGACATAAATGCTATTTTCGTGCTGCAGAAGCAAGCTATTCGGGCAATATACAAACTAGCCTCTACTACATCACTTAGGGATAAATTTAAAGAAATTGGGATACTGACTGTTCACTCTCAATACATTTTAGAAAATGTATTGTATGTACGAAAGAATATTATTGAATTCAATGAGAAGAGTGCCAATGATGATAGAAATACTAGGAACAGGCACAAACTAGATGTACCATTTCATAGACTGAGCAGAGTAAAGAGCTCCTTTAGGGGTCAATGTATACGCCTCTACAATAAGATCCCAGAAAGCGTTCAAAAACTCTAAATAAACAAATTTAAAAAAGTAGTTAAGGAACGCTTCTGTGGTAAGGGATATTACAAAGTAATAGATTTTATGACAGATATCACACCTTGGGAATAGTATCCTCCTCCCAGGCTACTTCTATACAAAAATAAATGTGAGTAAATTATATTTTTTATTGTATATAATTAAGAATGTATAATGCAGAAATAAATGAGGCCCGCTGAGTTTGTTTCGCCGGTTCTTCTCAGGACAGAGCTAGGGTTGAACCGGTGGTAGATGAAATTTTTTGATGTTCAAAAAGCAATTTTTAAAATTCTATTTTGAATAAAAATATTTTTATTTGATTTTGACTTAATTTTTTCTAATCTTTTCCACCCATTTCATTTTTTAGTTTTTTAGTACAGACTGCTGACCCGACAGCCGTTGTCTTATCATCACTGGAAAATATGTTGTCATGGTAACATGTAATGTTATGTGGCCGAATTTTCAACTCATTACTTCTCCCTTCTTTTTTTTTACCGCAGGGGGATATATTTACATATGATACCTAGGCGCCTGTGTGGCCCCTAGACCTATGTCAGGAGTGCAATACAGATTATGCCTCTGCCTTCATACATTTTATGTAGCCTTCAGCCAGCGACGGGCTGGCCTCGGTAAAAAAGCCAGACTTCACCTTGGGAACCCTCCGATCCCTCTTCTCCTAGGAAATCCTACAACAACATCAGAACCGTGCAATGTGGTCAGGTTCTCATGCTGATCCCTGGCCCCAGTACTTAGGTTGGCAAGCGGTTACAATAACTATTCTTTAGTTTACAGACGATTGAAATTTTTTAAATATTTAATTAACTGATCAACACACAGATATTAATAACATGATATATAGTTAGTTATCCACCTATCCAAGTAGTGAAAAATCGGCCCTTAGTTATTTATTTTAAACTATTCTTTCAATTTTAATTTAATTTTATTTCTGAATGACAGTACGTACAGCAAAATATATTTGACAGGTAGGAATAGTTTCTATGGGAAAATGAACTTTTTGTTGTTTATAGTATTAGCATTTTTTTGTAAATACGATATTTCGAATATGACATTCCCTGAACTGCCACAATTAATTCAAAACCAAAATTAGCATAATCGGTTGTTGTTCTTGAGTTTTAGCGTGTCTAACGAACAGCAATTGAATTTTATATAATATGTAGATAATCAAGCTAAAAATTTGAATAACATGGGCGCTGTAAGCTGGGACCTGGCAAGAATGCGAAGAGTGCTGTCTAGCCTCACACTTCCCCTGATGTCCCCCTTACATGGTGACATGGGGGGGTGGTGCAGGGGTAGAGAGCGGGGAATGGATTGCCAGGTCCCAACTTACCGCGTCCCTGTAATACATGTTTTGTTTGAAAGTATAATTAGCATGATTTTGTAACAGATGATATTTAATATTTTGTAAATGTAAGGGGTGACTTGACTTAAGACCTTTAACAAAATATACATGCATGATTTGTTGGTTTAAATACAACCACTTTCCGAAATGTATAAAAATAAAATAATGTGTACCAGCATGCCAGTAATGCCAATAGTTAACTACAACTAAAATCTATTTGATTCAACCTTCAAAACTCAATTTTCGTGCACACATTTTGTAACGCCAAGCCCATGTAAATATGTAATTATGCTTTAAGATAAATTATTTAAACTGTAATATTAAAATATACTATTGGTACATTTATCTAAAAGAAATTATAAAAATATTGTAATAATTATTATCGTAAAATAAACATTTGTTATATTATGAAAAGTGACAATTCACAAATCAAATCAGATAAAACTTACTTCTAAAAATTGATGTATGAACATTTCCATGGCCTTAACCCTGGCGTAGTATCCTCGGTTTATCTCTGGAGCTTTTCTGTCTACATGTTTAGCAAAATGAGTTATGTATTCGTCTTTCCAATAACCGAGTTCAACTGCACATCTCTTACATTCAGTAGCGTCTGTATTTGTTGCAATAGTAGCCTCATCCTCGGCAGTCCAAGATCTTATGTTGTTCATTATGTCTTTTAACAGTAATATTGGGAATTTCACAAATATTAACTTAGCTTAGATGTAAGTCATAACTCCTCACTTTTATTTTTGCAATAACAATTGTATTATTACCGCGAATACACCTCGTTCTAATATTATTAAAAGGTAAATAGCTCACTATTTACATAAACATATAGAGAAAAAATGCCTGAAAAATGAAAATGAGAAATTCTTTCCTATGACAGTTTCCACTTTTCAGTTTACCACATAAGTCATAACTCATAACTAAATACTAAATAGGGATTAATCGAATAATCGATTTTTGTAGCTAAAAAGTTCTATCTTTAAATCGATCTGTAGTACTGGATCGATTCAGATTCTTTCCGAGAAAGATAATTGATTTTTAAATCAATTCTCAAACTTGAAAAAAGATCGATTAGTCGGAAATCGATCTTCTTGACCTCGATTTTTGTGGTACGATTTTTAATCGATTTAAAACCGATCTTATTCAGAAGTAATCGCCAATCGACATTTTATTTGATTATTAGTGTAGATAGAAAAGAGTTTTCAGTTTTCCTCTGTCTACGATTATTAGTGTAGATTATTATTCTCTGTCTACGATAATAGCCAATCGGTATTGACTTAAGCTATCTAGGAGAAAGTTTTTAAAAGTTTTTATTAACTTTTTATTTGACTTGAAGCACTGGGTCTAATCTAAACAGCCATAAACAACATAAACAAGCTTGAGTCAAGCTCATCGGGGCAACTTAGATACGTTTATATGGAACAATATATAAAATTAAAATATTATACAACTTGTGTGGAGGATAATATGTTTCGTATTGCCATAGAGATAAATAAAGGTGGCGTGCGAACGTACAGTATGGCAACACTGATATATTACGTTTTTATTGATTAATAAGTAAGACCCATTTATGTTTTCGACTGAAAGACTTGTATCTATGGTCATGAATAAATATTTAAAAAAAAAAAAAACGTTTTATTGAACCGCATACACAAACTATATAGAGAAACCCATGAACCTATACCTAAACTTAATATAATATAAGTCCTAAAAACTTAATATAATATAAGTTTAATATAAATCCGTGGAGAAACCGCATAGATGTACTTCATCACCATAGAGTACAGTAATTGTTCATCACCCTACTATGTATTGGCAAGCGTTGTCGGTTCGTTTTTGAAAATTTTAAATTTAAGTATTTCTGTTTCAGATTTTTTTTTATTTTTTGAATAGTAGGATAAAAATTGATTATTTCTTAAGACCTATTTAAAATAAGAGTCGAGTAACCTATTGAGTAGCACCCTTACCGTAAACTGTGCCTCAGTATAAACTGTATTATCTATGAACTGTGCTTTTAATTATTATTAATGTAGTGTTTACACGTTGGGCCAACCTCGCCCAACCCCGGGCTGCCTACCGTATTATAATATATAGTATTGTCATAGTAAAATAGGAATAGTAAGCTATCTAAGCCCAAACTCCTCGTTTGCCCTCTTATACTATAACAAAGATAAGAATGTTTTTCTTTATCATATAGGGCAAACGAGCAACCCTCCTTTGTCTTCCCACCTCCATGGCCCCCGGCTACTTACACACCGCACGAAACGCAACAACACAGCTATCACTTTACGCGAGTCTCGTGTAAGCGAGAGATACCTCCCAGGTCATGCCGTCGGTCTAAATTTACACAAAAAATGTAATGGTAACTTTAATAAATTAAGTAAGTTTACTAAATTACTAATGAATAGGTAACCTCTATGCGGTTGTCTATGGACGTTAGTAGTAATGAAACTCGCACCAACTGAGAATCAGCCAACATCTATTTTTCATCTCGATATTTCGATGGGAAACCGCGGAGCGCAGTTAGTTTTGTATAAATTATTAAATGCCGTGAATGCGTTGGTAAGGGCCAACCTCACAACGTCACAAGCGCTGGCCGTAGGGTTGCCAACATTTCTTCGACGAACTATAGTATTTTTCAAAATATGAATTAAAAAATATAGCATACTGCAATCAAATATAGCACTCTAAGTTTAGTATAGGTATGCGGGATAGGTTCAAATAAAAAAAAATCTTGTTGAGACATTGAGCATGCATCAATAAACACGATTTTTAGCTATTTGCAATATAAATATTTCAGTCTTGAAAACATAGTATTTTTGCGTACTATACATATGTTTTTTCAACAGTACATAGTACAATACTATATAATATTATAAACCCTCCCACCTCCCGACTGCTCGTTTGCCCCTATACCTTAAAAAACATTGTATATTTTTGTTATAGTGTAAAACGAGGAGTTTGAGACTTAGATAGGTTACTATTCTTATTTTACTATGACAATATTATATATATTGTAGTATGGTTTGCAGCCCTAGGTTGGCCGAGGTTGGCCCAACGACCAACGTGTTAACGCTACATTAGAATACTCTCTACTCTAATGCTCTATTCACCCTGCTCATGTGTTCATCCTGTCATTACAGATCCAGAGAATAAGGGAGAGAGATGAGTTGAGAATACATTGACATAATATTCAATGACTCCCAACATAATTTCCATCAATTTGGGCTAAATGTTGTCTGCGTGCGTCACAAGCCTTGCAACCACAACACGAATTGTAAAAAATGCAGCACATCATCTATCCCATAACTGGGTACATGTGTGCTGTACCCGAAAGTTTCTTTCGCTTCGCGGAAAACCCTTACCTAGCAGGCAGAAGGCAGCCTGAGGCTTCTCAATTTTCCGATGGAAAACACTCGTACATTTCGTCCTGTTCTCTGTTCATCAATATTTTTTTCATATACAAGATTGATAAAAGCGAGAGGATTAAATGAAACGACATATTTAGTGTATAATTTACGGGCTACACAACAAAAATCAGATCACTCGGAGCAATAGTTTAGCCACAGGAATTTATTTAAGTTTTTTCTCAATGCATACACGCTGTAGGTACTGTCCGCTGATAGCGAATATGGGCCGGCCGGGGTCATTTAATCCGTACGTGCCTTTGCACATATGTACGGTTACGGCACGTTGACGGCGCCGTGTAAAGTAACAATGTATGAGAAGTTAAGCCGTTTCATGTGACAGTTGTCTGAACAGCTCATACATTACTACTCTACGAGGCGCGGTGACCGTGCCGTTACCGTACGCATGCGAAAAGCCACTACGAGTTTGTCGTTCCCTGTACGAGACGATACAAAGCATGATTACATTTATATGAGTATTTCGCTATTTAACTTGTTCGAAAAGTGTTTTCGTAAACTTTTTTTTAATAGTTTCGGATTAACTGTAGGCACTTATAGTAACGTGTTTGAATTTAATGCCTCTCGCTTTTATTAACATACTTACTTAAGATAAATCGTAGGGAAGGTTCAAAAAAAGAAATTTGTGTTTAATATTTTTATTTGTTTGTAAAACATATAAAAATGAGATATGTGCGTTCTTAATGAATGCGCGACCGCGTCGAGCGACCGTCAGTTGGTCAGTCTGTTTGTCGATCGGTCGGTCGGTCGGTCTGTCGGTCTGTCGGTCTGTCGGTCTGTCGGTCTGTCGTTCGACGGTCGATCGTCGTCCGTTATGAGGGACGGTCGTCGTCGCGAGTCGATCATAGACTTTAAATGCGATAACGAAGTGTAAATAATGATATAATATAATTGCACAGTACTAGTAACTAGCACTTAACATAACGCAACGCTACAAGCTCAGGCGGTGCGGCGCGCGCGGGACATCACAGACTCGTAGTTATACACTATACATAGGTACTCAGTAGGTACATACTACACTATATATAATTTATTATCTCTTTGGACGATCCATTGTAAATATGTATACTTAATAAACCTTATATTTAATATTTGTATAAAATAATACTCTCCATAGCTCAAACGATAAGATTTAAATATGAATACACTACAACACGTGTAGCCGCGACACTCCTGGGCCGGCCGCCCAAGAGAATCGCACACAACAGTTTCATGAAAGGCCACTCTTAATAAAGGCATCACAGTCTCGATAACAATGTTGGAATCTTTCCCTTCGTTGTATAAGTAAATTATATTATGCATAGTCTACAGGATTTATAAGGAATCTTAACATTAACAGTGTGATGTGTCTCGTACTCGTCATACCGTGTCGTGTTGTAAAAGGATCACTTGTAAAGCGTTTCATTACAGTCAAACGTGTTAAGGCAGCGAGGATTATATTGTCTATACGTTTGTGTGCGTGTGACAGGCGTGGAGACAGAAGTACGCATGAAACAGTAAAATGTACGACGCTACTACGACTACGTATTAGATTAAATAATATAATATAGAACCCTGAAGAGATGAGCTCAAAGGGTAAGAAAGTCAAAAGGTTTGTTCATCGCGATTCTTCTCCACTAAGCAAACGAGGTAACAAATAGCTCTAATATTATTTTCGTATGTTCTTTCTAGCTCTCAGTATTGGAGAGAATCGGGTACTTGCTAGCGGCAAGCGGTACAATTTAAATCTAAGTGTATAAAATACTAAAAACCTCTCGTAAATTATTTCAACAATATCAGTCGCCGCGCGCCGGCGCTGCAGATTACGCGAGGATCCGAGACGAGGCGTGGGACAGTTTCAACTGGCGATGTCACCTCACGAGTTAGTTCAACAACCGGCGTGACACGTGAGCGAGCGAGAGCAAGTGGTGGGCGCACAGCCGCGGCCCGCGAGGTCTGCCGGCAGTGAACACGTCACAACATGGTGACGTGTGTTCTCTACTCCGAGCTGGCGTGAACGTGTGTCGTCTTGTTGGCCGCGGGGCGCGGTTGTCTGGCGAGTCCCACAGTAGGTACCGCCACATGCTCCTCGTTGTATATCATTGTTTCTAATAATAAGTCATTCAAGATGATCTTAATGAGTTACATAGGGGGTTAAATTATTGTTCTGTACAGGAAATAAACACGAGTGTAAACAAATTGAAGGGACATTCAAGTAAAATGATGTGATGTCGTCGGTCTCGACTCTCGTTCCCTACAATTTAATGTCGCGTTTGATTTTTCTATTAAGAAGACATCATAAGAAGACCTTAGCGTAAAGCGTCAGTTCATCAACTAATTGTAGTGATTACTTAGTAACAATAGTTAAAATTTGATTTAAAATTAGTAACACCTCAATTCAACAGAACACTTGCAACAATTATATTAAGTTCATACAAATAACAATTCCACCTATTTTTAATTCACAATAGACAATTTAGTGATACAGATATAGTTTGATATTATGTGAAACGAATATTAGCAACACGCAAAGTGACACGTCGAGTCACCGAGTGCCGCTCGCCGGTGGCGCCGGAGCGTCGCTCTCCGCGCGTGTCGTGCGCGAGTAACCTCGAGTCCAACTTACTCTTTTATTTTTACATACAAATTTATTACATTTGAATCAAAATTTAATAAAATACTCCGATGTAATATAATTTCGTTTTATCGTTTCTTGTTCGTATAAATCGACAATGTAATCGGTTCATTTAACTTAAAAATGAACAAGATTACTCCCCAAGTTTTGTGATATACAGAGTTATTTTTTGGTCACCGGCCAAATTTTCAGGCTTGGTTCATAATCAATAATACATTCGATTTATGAAATAAAAAGGGATAAAAAAATAATTAGGTAAAATTACTTTAACCCATGTTATAAACATATTTCTTGGTCACCGCGTGGCATATGACTTGCGAAATGCGAGTGTCACTCGGCTGGTGTCACTGACCTTGAAGTCGATACATCTCGCTAATGAACCACGATCGCTGTATTTTTAAGGACCATTTCAAATC
>LUGF01047930.1:29584-39757 GCA_001625245.1 Calycopis cecrops | reverse complement strand
TTTCCCTAATTTTACACCTAAACTTTATTTACAATTAGAAAAAAGACGTATGATATGTTTTTTTTCAATTAACGATAGAAAAAATACTCATATAATAACGTTGCAATAGACTGTCGCGTTTCATATGGTAGGTAAGTATACGAAGGTCGGTTGCACAAAAAATGTTTAATCTAATATATAAAATTCTCGTGTCACAGTTTTCGTTGGCATACTCCTCCGAAAAGGCTTGACCGATTCTCATGAAATTTTGTGAGCATATTGAGTAGGTCTGAGAATCGGCTATTTTTCATCCCGATATTCCCACGGGATCGAAAGTTACGCGGGTGAAACCGCAGGGCGCAGCTAGCATAATAATATAAAAAGGATTCCTAATACATTAACCATGCTCTTGTTCTCTTTATAAAGTCTAACAATAACTTCCCCACGCGAGCAAAATTGTTTTTGTAATTCGCCAGCGCATGTTTCTGCTCCTACGTCCGGGCAATTCCCTTAATGGAATCGCCATTTACAAAATGTTTTCTTTAAAATATATCGTAATTGTCATGCGCTGTGCTACTCGCGGCGAGGTCACTGTACGTCGTTCTTGATACCATTACTATCAACTGTTTGGTATTCAGATTTTTTTTCTTTAAATTCCACCAGCTTTTGATATTTCCTATGCTTTAACATTTTTCCAAGTTTGTTTCCAACTTTTCAAGCGCATTATAATGTCTTTTAGGTATTAGAGGCTGCGTACGTTTCAAAATATTGTCATTACATTATAAGCAGCGTTTTGTCCAAATGTCCATTGTCTCCAGAAAAATAACACGGGCAGTTGCATTACATTTGGATAATGACAGTGAGAAAGCAAATAGTGTGCAATAGCAAAGACTCCGACTCCTTTTCATTCATCGAAAATGGCTATTTTGTTATGAGTGCAAAATGATAAAACTAAATCTTGAAGCACGAAATTACATAAATCCAGTCTTGTCTCTTCCAGTGCTTGTACATTAGGGTTGTGACCTCTCACGCAGTGGACCGATATGTAACGGTCAGTCGTGTTATCAATCTTCTGCAAGTTGGACACGATGACACAATACTTTGTATGCGACAACCCGAAAAGGGTAAGTTTTCGTAGTTACTGTAACCCGGATCCGTTTTTTATTTGTTTTATTTTACAAAGTTTCATAATTCTATATCTAAATTCAAATTCATGTTTTTTAAGTAGAATTATATTTTGTATTATTAGGCTTTTGACTGAGGATGGTGATGAGCTTTTGACTATTTTGTACGCAACTACAGAATAACGTTCTCTTTAATACTTTATCGTATATCTTTTGAATGTGATGTGATATACATTCGTCGGCCACGTAGTTAGCGATAAATAAATAATAAATTAATATATAAATAATACATAGAAATCTAACTATAAACACGAAATTTATGTTTGTTGTACTGTCAGAGAAAATCTGCTAAGTTCTATATTTGACACAGTTAGGGAACATATTAACGAAATGAATATATTTACGAAACACATCAGTTACATATAAAAAAAAAGTGTTGTTTTAACTTCAGTATTTTTAACTGTGACACAGACTAGAGAAAATGTCTTAAACATGATAAAGTATTTGTCAAATATAATGACCTTTTCTATAGAGACCTAGCTTTACTAGGCAAGATTTGTTATAGTGCACACTGCACAGTGTATCTCTAAACATAAGTATATACCCATACTACCTAATTCTGATGGACGACACACCGACATTAACGAAGAGAAAACAGACGCTGGACAAACAGCGTAACGTGCTCTGAAGCACGAGACAACAATGAACAATATAAGAAGCAACATGACTCTGAACAATTGTATTTAGAGAATTAAAAATTTTGCAACACTTTCGTCATTTGAACGATCTAAGGGTCGAACTGAGGATCTTACAAACTCTGTAATGAGTTTGCCAGGTGGGTATATCAACGTGGCAATTCTTCTTTTTCTTCTGCTTCTCGTGGAAGTGTTCAGCCGATCAAATTTTATACGCCCAGTAGCTCAGGCACAACGTGGCAATTAAAAAGTGACCATAAGAAAGCCGCTCTTTTCGTAGCCACAAGTTGGCACGATACAAAATATAGGCCAAGTCTCTTCGCTAAAATTTGCGGCGGAGTAAGGCGAAGTTTCGTTACAAGTGGAAGTATTCTCGACTGCAGATATATCTGTCTAAGTGTATCTGTGTAAGTCGGAGCTCTGTTCGCCGCCTACAGTTGCATTTTCATATTTCACGTGACTTAGAAACTTCACTGCTAGTTTGCCTCCTCCTTCCTTTAAACTATAAAAAACAGGGTAATTGATTGTCCGTTTGCCAAAGCAATGTAGAAATAAATATTTGGTAAACAAATCTATAATATGGCCCTATCTGATCTCTCGGAACAGATTACGCCATATTGAAAAATTCAGTCGTTGCACTCTCGTTATAAATTCAATAAAAATGCTATTGAATCTCTTGGAGCTGCTCTTTATCCGTTTATTGTTGATCTCGAAGGTTCCATTACAGTTCTCTCGTGAGTCGTGAGGGCGCGCATTCTTGAATCGGTGCTGATGTAATTACAGTCATTTATTAGAAGTGAAGTATTTGAATCTTTATCTCCGATAACACAACAAGTAAAGCAATAACACATTGATATCACTCGAACCATATCTGAATATCTTGACGAGCAATTACAAAAATATACCTATCTGTTATAAGGTTTTTTAATTATTTCAATTAAAAATAGATTGCACAAAGTCTCACGAATTCGATCCAAACTTTAACATACTTGCGTCCTGATATTGTCTCTCACCGGGATAGTTTAATACGGTGTTACAGCTTTATATTAAAAGCCGACGCGCTCCGGAAATTGCTATTATACTCCCTCGTAGCTATGAAACTGTCCGTGCGCCCAAACTTAGTTGACAAGCGAACCGTTTACTCTATCACTAGTTATTTATTATTATCTACTCTTGCAATGACAAGCAATGTGCTATAATATGACTAGAGTGATCCAATTGGCAAAAGATTGCTAAATATATATATTTCTACAAGTCGTTGTTTCTAGATGTAAAATGTGTGATGTGTTTTTGTGGGCGATGGCCGTCACTAATCATCTACTTGTTCATCTTATGAAAGTATCAAACCTTGAGAATTGTAATGTAGACTGAATAGCTATTATCACCATGGAATCGATAAATAAGTCTATTCCGTGATTATCACCACGACTTTATTGAGTTCTAAGTTCCGAAACAACTTTGACGAAACGATATCCTTACGAGAGGATAGATTACACAAGTATCATATAATTTCACAGTACATAATATATTTAGAACCGTAGCGGCCTTGAATGTGTAATGCGTAACTGCTAGCTTAGTGTACTACCCGGAGTCAAGCTAATGTAGAGTCAAACATCAAGTGGTAAGGTTGTGAATTTCATGACAGGAACTGTGCGGAGTGAACATTTATTCGTTCTGTTATCTTGAACACTCTCTGTTTAGCTATTGGCAGCGCACATAATGTTAATCAATTTTACAAAACTGAAACCACCACCGCTAAAAGGTTTTATTACAAAACTTATCTACATTAAATACTATTGTTATATTATAAGTTTTTATTGAGAAAGCCAGAAATTGTTTTAAAAAGAATATACCATAATATTGAAAATAAGTCGCTCACGGATTGTTTTATAGTAGAACTGGGCAGACGATTAGTCGAACCTTTTCAATGACTATCGACGTCTATTGACATTCGCATAGAGGGCACATAGACACATATTCCTCCTTCCCTCTCCATGGGCTACAGGCAACTCAACTAAGCATTCAAATTTTACATTTCAAAGATACTTTTTTAAAATTTTAAATGTCTCTAACATTTATCGGTTCGCTATGAACAGAGCTATGTGCCTGTAGCTTACACAATGGCCTGTGACAGTTATACTGTCGTGTATCCTGGACCTCGGCATAACTTTTTCTGGATGTTTATCGGCCTCGGTAGCCACCAAAAGGCTTTACTTTATTTCGTAATATTGAACCGCAGCGTTTTACATGTCATTTACAAAGACAGATCTATCAACAACAGCATGTTATGATCACCATCTTTAGGCAGTAACGATACATGGCCGCCGCCGCTAGTTTGCTCGACTTTCCGAGGCACTGCCGCGCAACTAAATTTGTGTGTCAGCTTTATTTGGGCCGTGCCGAGAGTTTCGGAGCGGCGGGCGAGTGTGGTAATAAGTTCCTTAACGCGTCGGCTTTTTATAAGCCCCGTATCAAACTATCCCTCGAGTGAAAATGGGAGGACGCAGCTCTGTTATAAGTATGAATCAAATACATGAGGCTTTGTTCAATGTGCTTTTATTCATTTAAATTAATTTTTAACACGGAGGTAGGTTATTGTAAGACGCGCGTTCGATCTTGCATAATGATCAAATTATAATAATAAAAACAAAAAATAGAAACAAAGACCACCGCGAGTGGAGGTCGTGTCGAGAACACGTTAATTGATGTTACTACTGAAATAAATGTTAATTTATTACTCTTTATATTATAATATAGGATGTCTAACGTGCCCTCCTCCCTCCTTCCTGCTCTATGGGAAACTCACCACACGAAGCACGACAGCACAGCTGTTACATTAAGCCGATTGTCTTGGCTCTTCATCGCACATTTGAACTTGTAATTGGATAAATATAATCCGACAAGCGGAGAGCAAGTTGTTACGAACTGCCACAGAGCTGTAAATTACACCGGAGCCGAACTAAGTTGAAGCGCTGTGGCCGGGGTAAGTTGGTGACTACAAGTGCTTCGCAACTTACTGACAGAACTAACTGCCCTCAAAGTGTCGTCTCCACCACCGAGTGCGCCATCGCCGCCGAACGAACGTACGTAATTAGATTGCCATACATTATTTTGACAGTTCTTAAAGTTTATAATTTAGAGATTGTAGACCTCCATGGACCAATTTAATTATTAATTTAACAATATCGTGGACGGAATAATGAAAACGTTAATATTATTCAATTATGAGTTTGTTTGTGCCAAAACACGCGCGCGCCGGGGTCGTGGGGTCGGTACTATGATTTGTGGATCAACGAAGATATTTGTAAAGAGCACGTTACATTTATTTTCAGTTATATGTTCCACTAAATTCCGTCGTGTTGTAGACAATGGCTTCATTTAGCATTTTATCTGCAATGTCATTATATTATATATCGGAGACATTGATTGCTGTACATTATTACTACCTAAGCTGTCACTCGGCTTTACGGTCTGGTCCGGTCCGATCCGGTCTTTTGGCGGTAAGTTTTAATGGGATATAAAATTAGCAGGTAAAGTTTGATAAAGGATTAGCCGCTTTCCTAAACAAATAGGATTATGTTGAGTTATGCATAAATATTAACATTTTGGTGTTTGTACCCGCTATAGCTGCTCGGACCTCCTCCTTTTATTAATTGTATAAATATTGGACTACCTCCATTTTGAGAATTAAAGAATTTTCAAGTAAATTTTTTGATAGTTGTTTTTTTCAATATCAAAACACACTAAACACGGTTACAGCCTCCTTATAAATATAATAGAATGAAAACGCAAATATAAATTTATATTTGGTAAAAGTTTGTTGATATTTGTTTACATCCCGGATTGAACATAACTATAGTAATGATGAATACTAAATTAATTAAATACACCTCGCTGAATTTCGGCTACTTAGGAGAATGAGACAAATCATATATGCACTGCGCAGGCCATAATGTAGTGCACAAATAATTGCACAGCACGGTGGTAGTCAGTACTTACATGTTCAATGTATCAATATGTGAGTAGTATAAAAACATCATATCTTAAAAGTATAAAATTCTCCTCGTTATACTATATTTTATACGAATGACGTAGTGTTTTTATATCAACTGTTTAGCCGGTAACATGTGTGTTATCAAAATAAATACAATTTATAGTTCTAATGCCTAGGAATTATAACGATAACTTGTATAAAGCAGGACAGCATGCGAGTACAATTACAAGTATTAAAGAAGCGAGTGTGTGCTGGTTTGTCTCACGTTTTCTTGTCCATATATATCCGGATTCCTTGTCCGTTTATATCTATATCATATCAGACGTCGCTGTTGTTCTTCCCCACAGCCGGGTGTCGGATAACCGGATTATGCTCCAGCGTCAGTGAGCGCTAACTAGACTCTGCTCCGAGCTTGTTCTGGGCTACGCGCATATTATGTTACGACAATTGAATATATTACGTAGAACTAGAAGTACATTATACTCTCTAGTTTTATTCATGTGCGAGATAACACCATTGTTATAGCTGAACCATGTCGGAGCGACAATATAATCTTTCGCTGATGAATCTGGTGTGAAATACTATATCACAAACCACGACGGTTTGTGATATAGTCCATATTATACCTGTCTTATCAAGTTGGACATGGTCACATATTAGTACAATATTTGATAGACCGTCTTATGATGAGGTTGGAAGTTGGAACCAACGAAAAAATTAACAAATATTTTTTTTTATTTCATAACAAAGAATATTATTAAAGCACTTCTCATTTTATAATTGAAGACTAGATGCGCCCGCTGTTTCACCTGCAATGTACATAAATATTACTTTTTTGGGATTGTAGACTATGTGGTAAATTTCATACAAATTTTGTGTAAAACAATAACGAAAATAATACGAGCATTGGCTGTTACAATATCCGTAGGATACATTAATCCGTTAATGGTCGGCTGAATTCAGCCAACGCGATTAAAATTACGATCAAACAAGTCGTTAGTGGGTGCCAAACGTTTGAGCTGGGGAGAATAACAGTCACGAGTCAGTTCCAAAAACAGGAAATTTATGTGACAGACGTAAATGTCTGGGTTTGTAAAATTAATATTACATGAATACGTAACAACTTTTTTAACTAATGCAAAATGACCAAATACCATTTTCTAGCGTGAGACGACAATACGTGTACGAAGTGAAAAAATCTTTGAAAAATTTCTGCGGTTAAACTATTGTTCCGATTGATCTGATTTTTGTTGTGTAGTCTAGAAATGATAAACTAAATATGTAAATTAACTTAACACCTCGCTTTAACCACCTCGTAAAATTAAAATTATGAAGTTTGTGGTCACTGGAGCAAGAACTGTCATGCTACATGTATTAGAATTGAAACGAAATTTTACACAGACAAATGTAATAGGTCACTTGGAATAGATTCAGGCGGACCGTGGGGCTGCAGCTAGTTTACGATGAACATAAAACTGATAATAGCATTACAGTGCGGGTAAAGTCAGAAGAGAGTATCAAGGGAATCAGTGCCAGTTTGGCTGATGCGGCACTATAAGTAGTGAATAAAATACCTAGATATTTAATATTTATTTGTTTTCTTTTTTGTTTCAGGTAGGTTAGGTTAGTGTCAAAATTCTATAAAAATAGGCAAACAATGAAAGTAATTAAAATTACTATTACAAATGCAATGAAAGCTAACTTCTGTATTTTTTTAATAGAAAGGGAGTATGTTGGTAATTATCGGCGCTCATAGATATATGTACATACCTATAACTGTTATATTTTGGTTCACAGGTTGCATCCTCTTTCTATATTCTTCTCAAATCGTAATTACTAGTAGTATCAAAACTGCTAAAGACTGGACACATTAAATAATATTACTATAGTTGTAGAGAGCTTTTGGATAAATGTCGGCCATTAGTAAAGCCAGCGAGGCAGGATTTGAGTTTCAGAGTTCGATGCATTTAAGCGATCTGATTAAGTCTGTGAATAAGACTCCGAGGCGGTAACTGCTAATCGCTTAAATAATGAACCCTGACTGCAGCTTGCAGCTTGTGCTATGATAATTCGTAGCAAGTTCAAAACTAAAACTCACATTTAATGTGAGTTTTAGTTTGCAATTTTATTTTTGTTAAATTTTATTATAATATGATGTTTCATAACAAATATTTAATAAATGGTACTAGCATTGTAACTTTCCATTCACGGCCGATCATTTTGACAATTTATAACCAATTATTTTTTATATATCTAATAAAAATTTTGTTGATCTACGCTGTCTTATTACCTTATGTCCTATGATGCGAGTATCCCATCCAATAAACAAAATAAAACAATGTTAAATTATAATGAAAAATAAAACAAAAATATGAATCGTTTTGAAAGTACAATTTCATTACGGAGACAATAAAGTGCTCATAAATTGGCTCCCGGGTGTAGCTGTGAAGTATGTGCGTGTCGCTGCGACCGCTTTTTATATAAACACCAGACTCGATGACGCGCTGCAAAATCAATAAAAATCATCTACATAATATATGTATATGTTTACATATGTATAAGGTCCTAGACGCGCAGTCGGTTAATTTAATTCGTAAAAGTCTGTAAATTACTGAATTATTACTGAAATTTAATAAACTGCACTTGAATAATTTATAGTATATAATGAGATTCGAAATAAGGAGTCAAAGTTTAAGCTCTTTAAAACAACAACGTACAAGAAGTCATGCGTCCATCAGTGACGTAGGTTAAAGTTTGATGTTGACGTGTAACTTTCAATATCAACCACCTAGATGGTGATCGATAGTAACCCCCTCAGCCGGTCTCTCTGCTGTAATTTATGGCTCCCAATGAACGTCCACTAAAGGCAAAAGAATATCATATTGTGCGTGTTACGGTGAGCTATAAACTATCATTACATCCCATGAAGCTGTCCCGGTGTTTCTGATATTAATATCGCAAGGGTTAGCTACCAATCTTTATTATATTCTCATTTATATCAAAAACGAATGGGTTTTTTTAAGCGATAAACTTACGAACTTGTATTTTCTTGGGGTTTAATTGGACTTGATTTAGTCGGCGCCATTCCGAAATGTTGTCTAACAAAGACTCAACTTCAGACACAAGTTTGTTGCGTTACTCGATGACGACGTATTCCCGGAAAATATTGACGCGGCCAGTGTACATTGCAGTGCCAGTGTTGTCATCTGCATACCAATGAATGCCGTTAGCTTGTTGTATGTCATTAATATGCAGAAGAAAAAGCGTGGGAAACAAAACATAGCCGGTGCGGTATCCAATTCCGTACGAGGAAAGCTTTGAAAGGAGCGCATTATGCCATACTCGATCAAAGGCCTTCGCTATATCCAGTCTAACCGCCCATGCGTCCCTCTTCGTTTCAACTGCCTCCGCTCACCGTTTGCTTTAAATAGGTTAAAAGGTCACCATTAACATTCGCATATGCCCACCAAGGTCAGCCATTAATAAAACGTCTATTGATAATATGTAGTTTGTTGCGCTCATACGCTAAAAACAATGGATTTAAGAAAAAAAAATATAAAGACATAAATTGTAGGATTATTTCTCTAGTTTAATTTTGTATATATAACTACATGTTGTTGTTTAGTGAAATGCGTCGGAAAGGAGATATTCCCAAAAAACTGTTTTTAGGCGCCATTTTTTGAAGATGGCGGCGCGAGCGGCGGAGATACAAGGTGACAAAGTTAAAATTCGAAAAGAGCATACCGATATCTATAAAATATCTAACTTTCAGAACTCCCCGAATACTTTCCAGGTAAACCCTATTTTTTCGACCCACCGACTGGACTATAAATCGAATTTGAATTTTGAATTTGATTGACAACTTGTGTAACACATGTGTGATATCTGTAGCCCTCTCGCCAGCTTACTGCCCCAGTAAAGAGCGCGTATACAAGTTTTACCTCAAAAATACACGAAATGTGATCACAGCCAGCAGCTGCAGCAGGAATATGTGAGCGAGAGCTACCTTCCCATTGATGTCGACTCAACTTTGCTGCAGTGTATAATTGCAATAATGATATGATCTTACTAAAACAGTGTATATATTTTAGTTACGCGCTTAATGAAATGAAATGAAAATGAAAGGAAAATATAATAATTGTACAAATAAATTTTTGAACGTCAAAATCTAACTACCACCGGTTCAACCGTAGCCTGTCCTGAGAAGAGCCGGTGAAACAAACTCAGCGGGCCTCATGAGAAAGTATCTATAAATATAAAATACAAGTACATTATCATATTATTATATAAGATATACAATCAAATTACAATCGTTATTGTACAAAATCAGTCAGGGAGGAGGTTACTATTCCCAAGGTGTGTGGTGTCTAACATATAATCT
>LUGF01047930.1:2846-20051 GCA_001625245.1 Calycopis cecrops | reverse complement strand
TACCATCTTTTATTTAGACTTTTTCAGATCCGATAATACGAAAAATAATGTTTTGACAAGAGTGTGTGCGATTATTAATGATACGAATATTGATTTGAGATTTATAAATCGGCGAGAACTGAATCTTGTCATACACAATCTAATTTTGAAATTTGAATAATGAGCTATATTGTTGAAGCGACTTTAATATTTGAATTATATGATTTTTATATGTATTTGAATTATATGTAAATTATAAAGTGGACGTAAGTCCGTTATGTTTCGAAAATAAAAAAAATTATATATTGTATGCAAAATGTTACTACTTTCGCCATGAACAATCGTCGGCCTATGCGGCCATCTTGATTTATTGCGAGAAATATATAATAAAAACATAGCATACATACTACACATAACTACTAGCATATACAATAGGCGAGGGTAAAGGGGAGAGGGGCCACAATGTCGCGAACAATTTACAGCAGCAGTAAAAACAATGTGGTGGGACAATGGACCCGTTAGTTTGCCTCTGCGTCATGCACATCGAACACAACAACAGTCCTGAAGCAATTTTTACAAGCCAAATTGAATAAAGGCAAGCCTGAAAACTCGAACCATATTTAAAGAAAAATATGAGAAAAATGTTTCGGGGTCCCTCCCTAGAAAGCTCGTATGACATAAAATAACTTTCCATATCATATAAAGTATTTCAAACATAAAAGCAATTTGTACACGTTCGAACCTGTATTTTATACCAATAAGTCGATGAACAGGAAACATGAGACATATTTCAATAGTTACAGCATCGCTCTAGTCTTGAGCCATAACGCACCGGCTGTTGATCCATAAGTATACGAATAATAGCTGTTGTAACCTTTAGAGCGCGGGACTCCCTGCTTCCATTTGCGAACTCTCGAGAGGCGAATAACATATTTTGACACGTATTATGTGTATACCGATATGCTGAGAGCGCCTCAAGAAAAATATCTTCATTAATTTTTAATCTGAGGTTTCTGCTCATTCTTTTACCGCAGCTTAATAGGGCCCGAAGACAGTGAATACAGTTTCTCTGAGAGAGAAAAAAGGAGAGAGACGTCAGGACTACGCTTCTTGTTGAGTTACTAATGCGTGTGATCGGGGCGATGCCACTAGTGTGCCCTTACTACTGAGATAAGCTGTCTGCTTGGATTGTAAGATAAAATTTAATTAAATTACTGAGTGTCGGTATCTGGTTAAGTGATTGACAACCTAGAGAGTGACGGGCCGCCCCGGTGTGGGGACTGGACGGATCAGTACGACTGCAGCTGTTAGGTGGATTAATTCTAATTAATATTGACGTCTGGACAGTAAAGTATTAAACATCTTTTTCATTTTACTTAAAGTAAAAAGATTAGATCACTACTTTTTACAAAATGTAGTAGTAGTGTAGTTATATATGAAACTCTTTTACCGGTGTCGGTACTGCTGGTGCTTTGTCAACTGATCGCAGTTCACGCTTTGAGGCTGCGTAGGTACTGCATCTTCTGCACACACGCACACTTTTCAGTTACGTGTGTACCCCGCTGTGTGCTTGAGCGCTGTATGTAGAGGTGGGCCATGTGTCACACTGTAAACGGACGTGAGCGATGGTGAGCAGTTTGAGAGAAGGTGGGGCTAATGAACCACTGCGAATGTACTGTTACAGATATTGTTCAATTTCTCTCGACTTATGTGTGCGTATGTATGTCACTGAACTCTTCCTATATAGTGATTTTTTTTCACGAGTTTGGGTGGCGCCAAAGATAGTTTAGATTCACAAATCAGCCCAGCAGATAGCACTGCAGTCGGTATCTCGAATATAAAATAATGTAGGGTAAAGTAACGAGATGACGATTCGGACACATTGTTACACGTTACTATGACAACAATTTTTCCAATAATGACAATGTCTGTCGGGCAGCTAGTAATGTAAACAGACGGGTGCTTTTCAATTTAATATCTGATGTTGAGATTAAATATTGTAATTAAGACGCAGCAGATGATAATGAGCAAAGTGAATTGTTAATGCCTTAATAAGTTGCAAAAATTTGTATCACATTTAATCGATACCTGTACGCGGTACCAAAATAGTTATAATTTACGCAACTACCCCAATTATTTCCACTCCCGCGATATTAATGACGAGTAATTGTTGTCGCCGGAGCCACGCGAATATCGCCCTTAAGTCAAACAAGTAAAGCCGACTGTGGAGTGAGTTTTATGTGTCAATCTCTCACTTTAACGCAACACCTAATAACGGGAATTTGTAATGCCTTTCAGAAATTAAGCACATCAATTTAGCTCTTGTGTACAGGGAAGGATGAGGGTATTTACGTTGAGATTATGATAAATATTATTTCTATGTACTGAGTACTGAATTATGAATATTAAGCGATCATAATATACACGTGTGTCTGCGGTTTTCTATACATACGCCTTTGCCGTTTGATCATCTCGAGGCTGCTTGAAGCACATTCACTGATGTTTCTAAGTACAAATGGGGTGGGGTGATAAGGAGAACAAAATCTCTGTGATTGCATTACACAAAGTTTGTATGGAGCTAAATGGATTTTTTTAAACTCTTTACACACTTGTTGTTAGTCAAATATTTATGTACCGGGCTAGTAAAAGGTACAATGAGACATCCTCTGTTTGTGACAGAGAAAGATCTGGTCGTCCACGTAGTGTTCGTACGAAAAAGAATTCGAAGAAATCCTGTCTGAAAGCAGAAGATTTTATCTCGGGAGATAAGGATAGCATCTAGAACCATGTCGCGTATTTTAAGAGATGACTTAGTAGACTTGCAGCCTGTAAGAGACGCATTGGTCATTTCTTCACTGTTAAATTAAAGATGAATAGGGTGGAAAAATCGAAACAACTACTGAAGCGGTACGCAAAGGGAAATCACAGGAAATTTTGTTTACGGATGAGAGAATTTACAATTGAACAACATTTTAACAAACACAGTGACGGTACTTATGCTCAAAGCTCTAAGGAAGCTGCCCAATTAGTCGACAGAGTGCAACGTGGGCATTATTCGACTTCAGTGATGATTTGGTGGGGTGTTAGCTATGAAGGAGTGACTGAGCCATATTTTTGTGAAAAAGATATCAAAACATCGACATATATTGTGTATCAACATAAAATTATTGAGAAAGTGGTTAAGCCTCTTAATAACACCATGTTCAATAACCAAGTATGTTCTTTCCAACAAGACTTACGCCGGGTCATATAGCTCGGTCCACGCAGTCTTGATCGGAAGCGAACGTCTCGGACTTCATCAGAGCTGAAGACTGGCTGTCGCGTCGTGTAGACCCGATCTAAATCCGCTGCATTATTATTTACGGTCAGCCTATAGAGTACAGCTTGCTATAAACGGCATGATAATTTGGAGTCCCTTAAACAATCCATACGATTGGCAGTGAAGAATTTTTCCATGGAAGGAGTGCGTGCTACTATTGATAACTGACCTCAACGTTTAAAGGACTATATTGCAGCCAATGAAGACCACTTCGAATAATATTTTATATTTTTAATTGTTTTATATTTGTATATTAAACTTGTCACTGTAAAAGTAATAAATGTTATTAGCAATTTAATTTCTTCAGTCAATCTGTGAAAAAACTCGTTGTGCATATAATGCATTATTTGGTTATTAGCTCCTTATTTACTTTATTGGTCTATATTATAGACCAAAAATTGTCCTGGACTCATCACATCAAGGATATTAATATGAAGGTGTTTGCAGTTTGGCACTCAATAAGGCGTTTTTGTCATTTACTTTTAATTCCTACTGAAGTTGCAAGAACTGAATCGTGGCTGTTATCTATAATAGATTATGCCTATAAAAGTTTTGCGAATCTAACCGATGCATGAACAGATTAACAAACTGGAGTGGAGTGCCTTCAAAACTTGGCTATGAAGTCTATCTAGAAAACTTTATTCGATGGCTTTGCTTTACAGTCTTACTATAGAAGGTTGATAAAAGCAAGAGGCACTAAGTGAATCTACGTATACTATAAGTGCCTACTATTAATCCGAAACTGAAAAAAAGTTACGCGAAGTATATGAAAACACTTTTTTCAAACAAAATTGATAGCTTACTAATTAAGAAAAAACGTAAACAGCCTTTGAAGTCACGGCGGCAGCCAGCGGCAACCTCACACGGGGTAATGACCCCGTCAGCCGGCCGGCAGTCAGCTGACGTAATACAGAGTGTACGAAGAGAGAAAAAACTTTAAAAAAAATCATGTAGCTAACCTACTGCTCCGATTGGTCTGATTTTTATTGGGTACCCTGGAAATGATACATTAAATATGTGGTTTCATTTAATACATCTCGCTTTTATCAACCTTGTATACAATAAAGTTTTGTGTATAGAACTAAATATTGTGCATTAGCTTATATATCTTTTAAATTACAAACATACATATGATATTGTAGTAGGTATCTAATGATTATGTAGATTACGAAAGTAAGCGATTATACAAAAAAAAATATTATTTATCATATTTTTTTTTTTACAGGATAAGGGGCAAACGAGCAGTTGGTAGATGACTACCGCCGCCCATAGACATCTACAAAACTCGAGGCTTTGCAGGCGCTTTGCCGGCCTTTTAAGTATGAGTAAGCTCTTTTCTTGAAGGACCCCAGGTCGTACCTATAGGTTCGGAAATACCGACTCTGGCAGCTCGTTCCAAAGTGATGTTGTGCGTGGAAAGAAATTGCGCCTGAAACGCACAGTTGCATGCTTTGGGACATCTAGGTGGTGGCGGTGGAACTTGGAGTTCTGCCGGGATGTCCTAAAGTGGAACTTCGGTGCGGGTATTAATCCAAACAACTCCTCGGAACACTCCCCGTTCTAAATACGGTAGAAAATGCAGAGCGAGCCTACATCTCTCCGTAACGCCAGAGAATCAAGCCGATCGGATACATATTGATCATCAACGATTCGAGTCGCTCTACGTTGGATGCGGTCAAATGGAGCAAGTTGATATTGAGGGGTTCCAGCCCAAAGGTGAGAGCAGTACTCCATGTGCGGTCGTACCTGTGCTTTGTATAGTTGTAGCATTTGCGCTGGCATGAAGTACTGCTTCGCCCTGCTGAGAACACCCAGCTTTTTAGAGGCAAATTTAGCCTTCGCTTCCAAGTGACCGCGGAACTGAACGTTACTCAATATGTCGACACCAAGTATACTGATATTAGCTGAGGCTATTAGGGGAGTATTCTGAAGACGAGGATACACGTCGAATGGGGTTTTTTTAATGGTAAACGCGCAAACTTGTGTCTTAGTGGGGTTAAATCGGACTAAATTAAGTCGTCCCCATTTCGAGACTTTGTCTAACAGAGATTCGACTTCGGACACAAGTTTGTTCCGATACTCGGTGACGTATTCCCGGGAAATATTGGCGCGGCCAGTGTATATTGCATCACCAGTACTGTCATCCGCATAGCAATGAATGCCGCTGGTTTGCAGCATGTCATTAATATGCAGAAGAAAGAGTGTGGGAGACAAAACACAGCCTTGCGGAACACCAGCATTGACAGATTTGAGGTCCGAGCATGCACCATCGACAACGACTCTAATGCTACGATCTGTCAGAAAACTAGTGATCCAATCGCATAATTTCCCGGGTAGTCCATACGAGGGAAGCTTTGAAAGGAGCGCTTTGTGCCAAACTCGATCAAAGGCCTTCGCTATATCCAGAATAACCGCCAGTGCCTCCCCCTTCGTTTCAACTGCCTCTAATAATCTACAGGAGCGTCGAAACCGAGGCTGCGATCTACCACCAATGGGTACCACCGAGTGTGGAATGAAAAGCTCCATTCCCAGGAGCACCACATCAGCAATAGAGTCCGCAACAGCATTAGGATCATCCAGCGAGAAGCAAATCCGCCCCCAAGGGTAGGATGCAAAAAAGAGCCGCATCTCATCCCAATCTGCCGACCTATAGTGCCAGACGCGCCGGCAGCCTTCAAAACGTGGCCGCGATATGCGATTTACTGGCACTGAACTCCGGATCAAGCAGTGGTCTGACGAGCCCAGTGGAGCATCGACAGAAACCTTATAGCCGTCCGGTTTGGAGGTCAGCAGAAGGTCCAACAGGGAAGGCGAATGGTTTTCCACATCTGGGATACGCGTAGGCCTTGAGACCAGTTGTGTCATTCCATACGCCAAGGCAAAGTCGTAAACAGATCTTCCCACATGATCGGTAGAACGCGAGTTCAGCTATTTGGCGTGATGGGCGTTGAAGTCGCCAAGAATCCCGATCTCTGCGGTTGGGATCTGTTTCAGCAGGGAATCAGTAGCCTTTTCGATGTGCTCGAGGAGTCGGTCTGTTTCGGTATTACCACTATGGGATATATAAAGGCACGCGTAGAGGCGGGGGTGGTCGTCGCTGTCTACGCGTACCCAAATGATGGAGAGATCCCTCTCTTCAAGATAGCAGAGGCGTCGAAAGCAGATATCCTCTCTGATATAGGCACACACTCCAGCATGCGGCAAAAAGGAGTGTGTAAGCTCATACCTAGGATACGATAGGTAGGATGTATCGATCGGACAGGATATCTGCGCTTCGGTTAGAAAGAGCAAAGCCGGTTTTTCAGTCTCGAGATGGTGGTGGACAGCGTTTAAATTGGAATGCAACCTCCTTATGTTGCGAAAATTCACAACGAGTGCAGTAGGGGGTGCCTTTGGATTTGTCTAGCGTTTGCCCCTTGCTATAATGCCATTGAGCACAGGTTCGCTCCCCGAGAATACGCGGGGCAGCCCAGGCTTCCACACACAGGTTCAGATCCTGAACATGGAAGTCCAGGGAGGGATTCTCCTGCATGGTAAATGCCGGTACCCTCCTGGGGTAATCTGTGACTACTCTGTGCTGCCATGACATGGGGGGGAGGGGGTTGGGCCATCCGGAACTCTCACAAACCGAACGAAACGCGACGACAATTTACATTGCCCTCACTTCACGTCGATATTAAGTGAGAGAGAGGTACTTCCCCGGTCGCGTCGGCCCAGTTCGGCTACACACTAAATTGTGTGCAGCGTGGCGCTACCTCTTAAAAAAAGCTCCTAAAAAAGGCTCTCATCATATTGACCAAGTTGATTCAATGTCAGTATTATTGTATTAATAACAAGAAACTGAATCGAAATATTCATATCCAAGAGCCGTGTAATTGACATGCAGTTTACCGTATGCTCTCCATAAACTGGACACGACCGTAAATACTAAAATTAATCACTGCGTATTATGGTATGGACTATAGTTGAACCAGTACACTAGTCAATTGAACCGTTTTTGTATTATGTATAAACATAAACTCCATAGCATTATTAATTTTGTCATGGTCAGTTTGTGGAGTTAATAAACTATTGCATATATCAATACTGAACCAAGCTATGTTATATTTTATTAGCAGCTCGGCGAGTATTTGAATAATATATTTATCTTAATGGGTCAGTTAAGTGCTGAGCCAGATGCCAATAACGACCCGATCTGGAATTAGTATTCGCAATACGAACTGTCCGCTGGCGGCGGCGCTTCTCACGCTACTGCTTCCAAGCTGTTTATGTAGCGACCTTAACATTTGCTGTTTTAAACGTTATATTATATGTTGGCAATTAGATATTTCCTGCGAATATTAATACTTACGCGTAAGTTTGTTTTTTTTACCTTTAGATTATCTTGACTTCATACACTGTAACTTTTGGTTCCTAGTGTAAATGTACATTTGCATTCAAGAGTTGTGGATCTATTTGCGGCGAACACACCGACATTAGTAAATATACGCGCGCTGAGCGTGTTGGGGTGAGATGTGATGTGTGACGTGTCCTGTGCACCCGCTACATAAATTAAACATGTAGTTGATTGTTGTTTAATGTGATTAATAAATTAAATAAAATAGTAACTGTTGATCAGTTGAAAGCGATAAAAATTATAGTAAAAGATTCAAGTTGTAACTCACAGCGCATAATCAAAAAACATGATTTATTTTAGTCACAAACTAATTTATGGCACGTGACGTAAACTTAAATCTAAAACGCTTCATAATAACAGTTTGAACAAACCTAGTTTGAATCATTTTTATTATTTATTTTATTTATTATTATCAAAAACATTCTTTTTACAATTTTGTTTTCTGTAGTGTTAGTTAGTTCTGTTTGCACAGTTTGTCTGCGGAATCAAGTGTATATATTAATTATATCATTATATATTAATTAAATCAATATTAATATTATAGTAATTTCAAGCTTATAGGATTTCTTCATAAATATCTGAAACGGTTAGAAATAAAAATAGTGTAAATAGATTTAACGATCTGACTAAACGACTTACACACAGCTAAATCATTTGCTTTCAGCTTGAGGGATGAATAACCAAACAATAAAGTACATAAAACTTGTTAGGAGTACAAAGTTGTACCTTAATCTAAGGTTTTAGAATTGAAATTGTTCTGAATTGCTCAGACGGCTTATAACAACGCTGAGCCTAGTTGGTATTGTACTTCGCCAGAGGAAGCCTCCACAATAGAACTGCATCCTCTATGTTGTGAGTTGTTCTCGACTTCCTGCAGTCCACACTACAATTATGACGGTTTTAATTAGCCTACATCGAGACTAAATCTAGAAGTATAGGTATAGGAATATAATATAAAATAGTGCCAGTTTCGATTTCTTCTGCATTACTCTTAAAATTATTACGTCTCAGTCTCGGGAGTCCTTTGTTCCCGCTTGCGCCGCTGTAAAATAGACAAACAGGTAAATAGAAGTGGGCAGGTTAAAGGACACCAAGCGTATAGATTGCGGCACAAATTGTGCCTCGAGCTGTGATTTACTCCTTGTATTTGTGACAATGAAAATGCGGTTTTGCGGTTGCCCTCATAATGTTATTCTGCTGGTAAGCCGAAGTTAATGAAGTTTAATGCGGTATCATCTTCATTTCCTTCATCATCATCACATATCCAATTGGTGCTGGATATTAGCCTCTTAATTAATGAATGCCGAAGTGACCAATCTTTTCTCTAACTTTCCAACTTGTGCTGGATCAGCCATTATACCTGAGACCGTCAGGTGGAGACAATATGTAGAAATTTACTTACCTACTTATTCACGTTGTTGTTATTTCAACAAGAAGCGACTCTATGGTTGTTACTGTTGTTACCTTTTCGGCTGCAAAGACGTTACCTATCATTTTAGTTGTGTACTATGTAACTAATTTTAGTAATTTGTAGATAAAAGACAAAATAATCCGCTCACAATATAACGAAAGCTTGTAACTTGACAACGATATCTTTATCGCTGTCTGAGCCATTACCGCGAGACGGGAGCGAACCAACGCAATAACAGACGTAACCGAGTTATATCCACTGATTACTTTAACGGCTGTATTAAATAAAACAACCAGCAGCAGGAGCTCACGTAGAGTGATATTGTATTATTTCTTCGCCTCATTGAAGTAAAGTCGATTGGGCTATCAATAAATAATAACTACATAAACGTATGTTCGGAGTATTCTATATTACAGTGACGTAGAGACCAAGTAGCGTAACAATTGACCCCCGTTGAGCGATAGAGCGCAGGAGAAGCGAGGCGGCTGTCTGATGCCTCATCGATTAATTCGATGCGTATAATTTAACCAATCAACGTTCATTAATTTCTCGTTACGAAATAATTGAAACTTCCAGAACAGCTCGCACCACAGTTATGTTGCGCTTTGTAAAACAATTCACCTAAAACGTCCTGTTGAGGAGTTTGGGTCTTCGAGGTAGTCACGAGGAACGGTAGAACTTAGAATTCTGCCACGACGGGCGAAAGTAAAATTCCACTAATAATAGCTATTAAGTTTAATAATTCTCAATACTCTCTGTTGTGAATTTGATAAAAGACAGAGCCTACATCTCTTCTTTGCAATGATTTCCTACGTTTATGCGAATGTAACGGATTTTATTGCGGTTTATTTAAGTATTTTATGCAAAAACTTATTGAAATAGAGCAGACCAACGAGGTAAGTGAAACAACACATATAAAATGATGAGAGTAAATTAGTACTATGTTCATTTCCGAGACTTGATCCTTGTGGCGTCATCGTGATTGTTATGTTAACGTAGTGAAGACTTGTTGGTGATAAAAGATAAACTCAAATAATACAAATTTAAGCAAGCATTTGTAGCTGCTGGTATATTTATCGAACATTCCAGATTAATTATAAGATGAGACCCGAGATGAATAATATTAATATTACGCCGTTATGTTTTGTTAATTCAGTCACCGTCAATTTTCGCACTGCTCGAGCTCAAGCAAACGTTGGATTTGATGTTAATTGAAGACAACTTTACCTTTACAAACTCACCACAACACGGCGGGCGGCCCGAACTTATTCATCGCGTATTATAGAGTCGTGCTCAAGTATCTAACTTCGCCTCGTGAGATGCTGAAGTCCGAAGGTGCTCAGTCACTGACCCACTTAATTGGATCGCTGACATCGCCTATAATATAATTCTGAAGCAGACGCTCTTAGCATAATAATGTCGGCAGCCAGTCGCAACATAATTTATATCTTTCCAAAGTTTTAAAGGAAATTTCTTCGGTTTAGAAGTCAATAAAAGTTTTCTTTAAAGAAAAATAAAGTTTAAAATTACCATTATGTGATTTTTGCAAATTTGTTTTAAAGGAAATTTCTTCGGTTTAGAAGTTAATCAAAGTTTTGTTTTAAAATAAAATAAAGTTTAAAATTACCTTATATTATGTGAGTTTTGCAAAACTGTTACAGAAAAAACTTAAAATTGACCGACATTACTGCCTTTTTGTCCTTAAATGTCTTTATAATAAAGAGTTTCGATTATTAATATAGGTGTTACATTAGGAAAGGATTTTTTTTGGGTCATGATCAGAACATGAACCTTTTACATGAATATTTTTAATAAGATTACCACCGTTCTTGTATGTGAAAGATGTAAAACAAAGTTGTAGACAGCAGTGCAGTCGTGCTGAAGTAGCCCGCGTGTCGTTAGCAGCTTATGTGTCATTGACACGAGCTCACGCGCCGCCGCACGCCGTGACGTCACTGACGCTGGCTCGGTGCCAGGCGGGAGCGCGTCATCAATATCGATAACTCCTTCACAAATTATAGAGGATCGCAATTAAATAAGAGGACGCTTACTTTGCCTCTTCCTAGTGAAAAAGTTTTTTTACATAACGCATTTCGTTGAACGACAATAGATTTTAAAAAGACGTAAATATTCTGCAGATTCTGGAGCTGCCTCGATCGTGCCGGCTCAGTTGGGTTGGTTATCTTGTTAATTAAACATCACTAAACTCTTGGTATGTATTGGTCTACCAGCCGATACTCACGACATATCGGTTGACCACAATAAGAAACCGATACCATTATACGCGTAGGCAGGCCAGTATTTAGGCATCTCCGTCATAATGTTCTCACCGCGTCAATACTTCAATGTATGTAGACAAACGTCATTAATCATTCATTTTTGCCAGCTCAGCATGTTTATCGTAACGTAACTCTAGTTTTGATTACTCTACGTCACAGTATTAAGAACCAGCTTGATGTAATGGTAGTGGGCTGGTCACACACGATGAAGTACAGATGGCAGGTAGTCAGCATTTTTGTATGGTAACGCAGGGGAATGCCTTTACACACGTTACCCAGGAGCCCAGGTTGGNACTAGGCCCCTACCGACTTAACCCCCGCCTTCCGCCGCTATAATTGTAGGGTCCCGCATCTGAAAGCAACAGGATCCCTCCAGAGACAGGCTGGTCTCGGTGAAAAGGCCACACTTCTCCTGGGAGACTGTCCACCACGACAAGGTGGCAGCATCTTTGGGTTGGAGATAGTCAGCATTACTTTAATTCTTTCCAATTACATTAAAGTTGAAATAAATTCATCTAAAATAATAACAGTATATAGAAGTCCAAGTTGTCTTGCAAAAATCATAACTGCAGCATCTGCATAACCTCCACACGAATGTAAATGGACATCGGTAGCCATGTTAATGCTCCCGACTGCTCGTTTGTCCCCCTATACTATAAAAAATGTCCAGCTAGAACTTCTACTTTACTAAACTTAACTCATGTTCTCTTTGTGTGGGTTTTGAACATTTAGTGTCACAGAGACGGCGCGCGGCGGCCGAACTTTTATAAAGCGGATCGACCGATTTATACGAAATTTTGTGTGCATATTCGGTAGGTCTGAGAATACGCCTGGAACAGGTAGATTTAATCACAAAAGTTACGCCTCTGAAACGGCGGGGCGCGCTATCTGGATACTTGTATTCGTATACAATAAAAAAAACAGAATACGAGTATTGTTGATAAGTTGTAGCAAAGTAATATTGTATGGAAAAGGGTTTCCATGAATTGATAACTACGTTTTTTTTGTTACAGATACGAAAGTGTGAGTGCTTGTGTAAGTGTCGATGGTATTCTGGTGGTGAACAAAACAAATATGTTGACAAGATGAAGTTGTGGAAGAGCCTCAAAATATCGACAGGCAAACGATACTACGGGCTCAACGGTGAGTCACACAGTCGCATACAACTTGTCCCTAATTTAATCAAAGACTTGTCCTATATAATTTAATGGTATGTAAATCTGACGTCATTTGCCAATAAATAAATTTCTAGATATGGTAATGTATTTCCAAGCTACAGTTATTGTTTTTTTTTACAATAAAAGCGACCTTTGCGGCACAGAGTAATGACTTCTCAGAATTTCTTGACACGCTGTCGTCACGCAATATTGTGCTCATCTCTTCAATCTCGCTTCTTACTATTCTTTAAGGATTTCATTTTCTCTGGCGCCAAATATTGCCATTGTCATGATTTGACAATTCCGCTCGACATCCATTTGGAATTTTTCAATTACTTTTATAGCAACTCGTTTACTGTGCCCTGGTTCTGAATCTCCTTGTAGATGCGCAATTTGGCGCCGATGTGTTCGGAAATATATTTTTGTTGTGTTATTAACATGTCACGTCAAAAATTGTAAACGGTAAAAATTTGACAGCGATTTAGAATAGGTATATAGGTAGGTATATTCTGAGAAAAATATAAAATACTTTTTATCTCCAAAAAACTTATTCTTTAGAACAAAATTATTAATTATGCTTTAAATACGTGTCATTTACAAATTAATATTTGAATGTCGACCATCATTGTTGAGTAAAGCTAGTTGAACTGCCAGCCTCAGACGCGCTGGCCGCAACTGCATTTAGGGAACATTGTTCCACGTCATATTGCTTCAAGTTGCTCATATTACGCTACGGCTTCAAATAGATTTCTCGGAAACTCTTGGTCGAGTTTGAACTGACAATTGATAGCCGTAGACATTGTATTCTCTGTCTACGATTGATAGCACTCCTGGTATTGACATTAGGACGCCTGCTTATTTGAATATTTACATCGTTTTTTATATTTTATATTGATACTTTTTATATTGGCTGAAATTAAAATATTTACCTTATACTGATAACATGAAAATTTATATTAAAACTATTTATTATTTAGTATATTATATTTATATATTAATTATTGTAATTATAAATATTTATTTATAGTATTTATTCTTACTCCTTAAAAAACAAAAACTTAAAGAGTTATATAATTATTTCCCAAATATTTTTAGGTTTTATCAAATATTAGATCTTATATAGTAATTTTGGTGAACTACGGTACAATACTAAAAGTAGCCGGTGGCCCTTGGAGGGAGTAGGAGGAAGGAGGGCAACGTATATAACCTCTATGCGGATGTACCTATGTAGGCGTCAATAGTCAGGAACGTTGGCTCCGATTTCCCGTTTGCCCTCTCATTCCATAAAAAAAAGATTTACCCTGGCGAACAGACAAAGATGTATCACCTGTTTTCAGTATGTAGTGTGTTATTCTTTTACAGTCCTCACAGTCTCTACGAGGTCTATTGAATGTGCCCACGATACTTGTATTTTTAGGTTTTAAATTCAAATTCTAGTACAAGTGAAGTAAAAAAGTTGTCTCATATAACATTTCTATATTTATTGATGTAAGGCTCTATCAATTTCTTCACCGCCGTGACTGGGTGGTGAAGAAATGGAACATGGAATTTAAAATTATCACATAATTTTTATCTTCGTCAACAGCTATCCAAAATTTTTAACCATATTTGCCTGGCTTAGAAATCATAGACTGAGTACATCGGAAACAACATTTTGAAGGATAAAGTTGTGTGTCGTTATATAGGACCAGGGTATATAACAATGTTCTCCATACCAAATAAAATCATGCCAAATTTCAGTTTGGATGGGGGCGCTTCTTGTGTTAAAGAGGCAAGCGAGCAATCGTAGCCATTTTCATAATTACTGACACCTATAGACATCCATATAGAGATTATACAGATGCACTGCCCTATTCCTCCTCCTCCCTCCATGGGCCACCGGCTACTTACACACCGCACGAAACGCGACAGCACAGTTGTCACTTTACGCCGGTTTCGTGTAAGTGCCGACCCAATTCGGCTACATGCATGCATGCAGCGTGGCAATACAATACTTATAATAAATTCTAGAATGAACATCATTGTACCTTCAACTACAGCCGCAACAGCCGTAAAGCCGTTACGAGGGTCTATGTTGTTATCCTACTTTGACTTTTTCATTACTATATAGGAATAGGAACTAAACAGGTGTAATTTTTTTTTAAATTTTTTTTTATGGTATAGGGGGGCAAACGAGCAGTTGTAGCCATTTTCATGACTACCGACGCCCATAGACATGTGCATAGAGAATAAACATATGCGCTGCCCCCCTTTCTCCTCCCACCTCCATGGGCCATCGGCTACATACACACCGCATGAAACGCGACAGCACAGCTGTCACTTCACGCCGGTCTCGTGTAAGCGCGAGGTACCTCCCCGGTCGTGCCGGCCCAATTCGGCGGCATGCAAGAATGGAGTGTGGCACTACCTCTTACTATAAATATTGTACTATCGTGAACGTAATTTTCCTAGTTTGCAAAATATAATGCTGTAACAGCGGTCGGCGAGAAGGTTTTTGCGTTTTCTCCGGCGCGGCGCCCTCTCGGCAGCTCGCGGTAAGTGGGACATTAAAACTTCGCGCCGCTCTGGAGAAGAGATCGCAGACCGGCGTCGAGCGGCCGAGAGAGGGAAGTTCAAGGGAGTTTGAGAAAAATATTAGCGGAGTAAATTAAAACCGCTCCTTGACCATTTGATAAGGACCACGCTCCTGCGGTTATTAGATTTTTGCTTTTGTTTTTAATCTATATGTACTTAGCAAGTAGTAGAATGTGCTTAGCAAGAAAGTGATGATGAGAACTGTGTAATATCAGAACCTGATTGTTTGCGTAATCATTTTCATTTCAATCGAGAGGATATTGGACCAAGATAGGATACCGAATCTGATGATGAAAGTGGTAGTTGAACATGACAACTCTTTTGAAATTTGAAAGATTCCATCACCCAAATCCAGACTGGGTGGTTCCATCGGACACCACCCCATTTTGAGAATAAGAAAGGCTTGAAAATTAGTCCTATCATACATACATAAAAATACAATAGATAAAGTCAAATTACGAATTACATTCCAAAGTCTGTTAAAATACCAACGAATATATAAAAAAAACAATCCATAGAGAATGTGACAGCAACGTCACTTCATGACTGATTATGTGAATGAGAGAACAGCGACTCTATAATATATAATATTATTTTATTTTATTCAAAGTTTTAATCTGTTGTCAACAGACAACAGATTAAACCATAGATTTAGAATGTACAAGATACACAATGTCAGAATTACTACCAAAAGACATTTAAGACTGTCAATTAGTATGTAATCGTTCCGCTATGGCCTCGTACTAGCGTAAAATAATTGTCTCATATGTACTTCATCTACTGTCTCTTTCTTTTTCCGATGATTGGAAGTTAATTTGAATGTCTCGCTCCCACGCTTTGTACATCTTTCACGTAGTGAGAACAATTCTAAATCTATGGATTAAACATTGCACTATAGATAGAATATTGACTTTGTACAATTTCAAATCTGACGTCCAATTACAAATGTACTTACACAGCACTACAAGTAACAAACAAACAGACAAAATGAAGACAAAAATTATAATTAATATTCACAAAAATTATTAATTTATTATAGCCATCTGGACAAGATATTTTTTAAAGGTCGTACTATTGCCCGTAATACTTATAAACTCAACATACTGTGTAGATATAAATAAAGAGCAGCCCATAACCGCCGAGTCTATTATACCCAGCCTTCGTATCGTAGGGCCTTACACTCACGATTTCTTCTTAACTTCGTTTATTTCACTATTATACATCATGGCGAGACCTTTAATATTTTTGTCTGTATTGGATAAGTTTGTATATAGATGAATAAATAGAAGCTAGAAGATGCATAGCGCGATGTTAAAGTCTCATTACACTTTACAGTTGATGGCATCAGAGCTCAGGAGCTTAAATTGTTTTTATTTAGTAGTAGAATAGAGAGCAGAGTCCGTGCGCTTTTTGTTAACGTCTCTGAGCCACTGAGTCCGAACACATAACGACACCGGAACTATTTCATTTATATGTAAATGTGATCCAAGAGCCGTCTCGGGACTTAGAATTTCATCTTTTGTTTTTAGCTTATGTAATTTTTAGGGTTCCGTATCTCAAAGAGAAAAAACGGAACCGTTATAGGATCGCTTTGTTGTCCGTCTGTCTGTACGTCTGTCAAGATCTTTTTCTCTAAAATGCGTGAACGGATTAAGCTGAAATTTTTGTCAAATACGGAGGTCAGTTACGTCTTGATGCCTTGAAAAAATCACATTACTCACTAAGTTAACGCAATAAAAAGTTATAGCCATTTATGCTCAAATTTTGTATGAAAACGCACTTTTTCAAAAATTTATAGGGTACTTCCCGTTGAACTAGAATTCTGAAATTTGGCAAGAAGTAAGACCTTACAGTATACATATAGTAATAAATCTGAAAATTGGTAATTAAAATTTATATTACTGGAAAAATCATTACCAACTTATGCATGTAGTTCGTTTCATACTAAATGTATGCAAGCACCCGCCTATATAAGTTTGTCAACTTGTCGCAGGGAACTGTAATTTTCTCAACGTCTATTACTTTTCCCTCCCGTTCCTACGGAACCCTCGGTGTGCGAGTCCGACTTGCACTTGGCCTGGTTTTTTCTA
>LUGF01047917.1:9295-21763 GCA_001625245.1 Calycopis cecrops | reverse complement strand
GGGGGGGGGGGGGGGTACTCATTATTGTTCGCACACAGGGCGTATTGCTTAGACAGATCGGTGCTCCGCAAGGATCTATTAAATCATTTAAAGAGATTTAAATTATTTTGGAAACTTGGAGAACTATTATGAGCGATTAATTTGAATAAAGGCGATTAATTCAAGTGGCGTTGTCGTTTGCTGCCAAACTGTACGAAATTTACTGCACGAGTATGGCCTACGAGCACGACGGCCAATTAGGTGCCCACCGATACGTCACGGGAATCTCCCTCATCGAAATGAATGGTCTCATTACATGGACCCGGGAACAATGGGATAAAATTTTATTTTGCGATGCGTCTCGATTTGGGTTCAAGCCTGATACTAGAAGGGTAAGAGTGTACCGTCGTCCTGGAAATACTGAAAGACTGAGGTGCGTTCAGGAAGTTCATCTATACAACGGCTCAACAGTTATGGTATGGGCGGGTATTATGAAGAACCGACGAACTGAGCTCGTTTTTGTAAATGTTAACATGAAAGCTGTAAATTACGTTGAGGATGTTGTAAGGCCTTATGTCCGTCTATTCGCACAAACGCTTGACTTCGACTTCACGTTGATGCATGACAATGCGCGTTCGCATACAGCTTTGCACACACGGGAGTACTTGGCAAGAGAAAACCTACGGGTATTTACTTGGCCTGCGCAATCGCCAGACCTCAAATCCATCGATAACAGTATAACAACGGAACATTTGATTGAGTAGGTATGACTAGACTGCTACGTTTCGTGCAGTAGTTTGGCTGGCAGTGTCAATGTATTCGTCAACAAAAGGCACCGATTGCCTGTATACGGAAGTATATAAGGTTAAACAACGCTTTAGTGTTGCTTTATTATTGGTATTAGAAATGTCTTAAAACTATCTATGAACAAATATATCCTTTATATGGAATGATATACGAAATTAATCATGATAATACGTTAAAGATCGAAAAATGCAATTTGATGTTACAATTTACCATCGATTGCGATCGATTTATTATCAGCGTACAATTATCGAAGCATAAGCTTCAGGACAAATGCAAATGAAAGCGAGCTAAAGCTTGTTCGTGTCGTTTTGTACTTACATTTACGTTGCAAATAATTGGACCACTGGTTGGGAACCAATTGTCTAGTAGGATCAATAATTGATCCTACTAGACAATTGGTTCCCAACCAGTGGTCCGCAGAAGCCAAGAAATCGTCCGCGAATAATTTTAAATTTAGCGAGCGGTAAGCCGTTGGTTTCTGTGCAGTGAGTTAGAATTGTTATTATTCATATGTTGTTGTTCCTGCTTACGAGAATAATATAAAAGTGCAAAGCAATATAAAGTATTTAAAACTGGCCAATAAAAGATTGGGAACCCTTGTACCAGAAGAAAGTGATGACATTAACTGTTCAGAGAGGAACCTATTTTAAACAATTCTACAATGTAGTCTATATTTTTATTAAATATATTACACGACACCGATGTAAAGTGACAGCTGTGTTGTCGCGTTTCGGGCGGTGTGTAAGTAGCCAGTGGCTCATGTAGAAGGAAGTTGGATGAGAGGCAACGCATCCGTATGGCCTCTGTGCTGATGTCTTTAGACGTGCGTCGGTAGTCATTAAAATTGCTCTGTTTGCCCTCTTATACTATTAAAAATGTATTTCTAGAATAGAAATGTTTATAAACTTTACAGAAATGCTACTGAATGCATTTAAAAACTTATTTCCAAATATAAATTGATAGAACACTGTTTTTCTTATTTATCTTTTTTTCGAAATTCGTGAGATTCGCCAGACATCTCAATATGTCAGACGTATGCGTCGATTTTAAGTAAAAGGAGCACTTGTTTTTTTTATTCAGGAAAAATGCTATGCACCGTCCTACCATCTCTAGGCTCTAGGTGAACCAGTAGGGTGTATCGGACTCGCTACTACCGACTAAAAACCTCTGCGAGTGCCGTCGGCCGTCCTGGTGGAGTATCCTGGATCTATCAGCAACGGGACACTCCGGCGACTGGCCGGTCACTGATTGAGGGCGATCTTCACCATGTCAATCAAACTGTGCGTCTGAAATGCTAGGTCCCGTACCTTCCTTCCTTCTGTAAAAGGAGCAAGTTCTCCAGATGTCAATCTTATTGAATATCGAGGACGGCATAGCATCATAATCTTTATTTTGATTCCATTCATTATATTATTTTTATAGTATAAAATTGGATTATTCTTTCGATTTTGATTTATTTTAAATTTGTAATTCAAATCGCACGTCCAAATAAACACCATTGTTTCTTTAGGATCTGTACAACGATAAAAATTTACGTTTTTAAATATATTTTATTTAGTTAATTTTTAAATTCGCTTTTTGATTTTACCTAATAACTTATCCTTGTTTTTTGCTTTTAATAAAATAATAGCATCAGGCGCGGCTCTGCCTACGTAATAGCTACAGTTATATTATCATCTATTTGTTACTTTCAGGTGCGATCTATAATACAATAAATAATATAATACATTCAATTTTTTTTAAAACGGGCTTTCGCCCACAACTAGTTCCCACCGCTGCTACTCCTGTGTCACCAGGACCGACCGCGGCAACCACACTTGACCCTTTGATATGATCGCAGGGGGCCCGAGGGAAAAGCTAAATCTTTCTTGGGACCCGCAACGAATTTAATCAGAAGAAAGTAGGAGGAGTAGAAATCAATTCCAATTTCCCTCCCTAATCAAAGCGGGAGACAGTACAAGATTGCAGTGACTTAAATAAGCTACTACTATGCACCACGGAAATAAATGAATACATTCAATTTATGAAATAAAAAAAATAAAAATTGAATAGATATTTTATTTTATACTAAAAATATTATCGTGTGGCGACTAAAAGCTATACCAAAATAACCAAAATGTTCATTGTCGCTCGCACCGCTCGGTGCGAGCGACAATGAACATTTGTACATGACGTTGGAGCGTTTGGAGTGAAGGCCGTTCTTGTAAAAGTCTGGGAAAGTCTATTTTATTGTAACTAATAGATAGAAATTCTACTAATATTATAAAAGCATAAAGCAGCAAAAGCAAGTTTGTATTTTTGTTTGTTACTCCTTCACGCAAATAATGCTGAATCAATTTTCATCAAATTTGACACAAACATAAAGAGTAACTTTGATTAACACATTGGATAGAAAGAAAATTTCCTATGGGGTGCCATGGGAGGATTTTCTATTTTTCACGGGATCGAAATATACGCGGGTGAAACCGCGGGGAGCATAATCTAATAAAATTGTTTTTCAGCACGCTAAGGAAAATTTAAATCTGTTGTATATGTGTAATAAAATTATATTTTATGCCATACCTACTCTAAAAAGCTTATTTTATTCACGCAAAACAGTGAATAAAAAGGCCTTTTATTCACTTTTTGTTTTTATTCACTGTTTTGGTGTTTGAATTTGGAACACAAAAATATATCCGATCTACATTTCAATGCTTACACAAACTCCTTGCGCTAAGATTCAAAATTCAAACTCTTTGGTGCAAATAAATTCTCGAGATTTGATTGGTCGATATTTGCGACAAGGAGTTTGGCATTAGATTAAAAATATGACTTGACAACCAGGCTAGCGCAGTGGTATAGGGCTCGGATAAGTGGAGCATATTGCGCCGGGGGTCGCGGGTTCGAATCCCGCCTTGGTCATGGATGTTTGTAAGTAGTATAAGTAAGTATTTGTATAATTTAGATCCCATGGAAGTGGCAGTAAGTATTGTAAGTATTTGTATAATAAAAATCTTAAATATGTAACATTTCTTAAAATTCATAAAACATATTAAATATATTCCGTTGTCTAGTACTCGTAACACAAGTCCTTACGGTACTTAGCATGGGGCTAGACTAACGTGGTGTGTAAAGTCCACAAATATTATTATTATTATTTATTAATTATATTGTTTCACAAGTTGACCCTATTGATAATAATAAAAAAAATTACGCTTAATTTCAGTCATTGCTCTAATTTTAATGTCTATTTCAATTAATGTAACATTTCTTTTTTGATTAAATTTCTATTTTCGCTTAAATTATGTCTTTTTCTCGTGGTCATGGTATAAAGTATAGTATGCAACTCCTGAATAAAGTAAGGATTTATATCGAGGGCCATGAATCACTCGCGTCGCTCAGGATTCTAACAGTTGAATCACTCGCTGCACTCGTGATTCAATCATCTTAAATCACTCGCTGCGCTCGTGATTCTAGAAATACACTGCATTAAGTTTTTTACGGAAAAAATATTAGGTATTAAAAATAAGGAAAATATATGTTATCCCGAAACTACTTATCTACTTTTCACTTACAATCCAAAGTGACTACTGTTGTCTGTTTTATCTTTGCTACTTTCCTTTCAGAAACAACTTTAGGAGCACAACTGTCTCCTCTGATAGAAGCGATAGTATTTAAAGGATTTACTTCCGCCCACATTTATTAAATTTGCCTTTTTTACACCTGACTGTTAGAGAAATTGTTTGCACTATTATGAAAAAAGAAGTAATCAATTGTTATAATAAACATCATCATCAGCCGATAGAGAGAGGCCTCCTCCATTGATAGAGCGTCATAACTCATAAGTCACTGACACGAGCCACCGTGGTATTCAATATATTAAGACAAATGTCGAACTCATTAGTAAGTTTAAGTGTATTCGGAATGTTTTACGACATTTCTCGAGAAAAATATCCCTAGTGAATACAAAACTTTAGGCTCCGACTGTATAGGGACTCCGACTGTCTTTTGTATAGGGGACAGTGAAGTCACTGTCCCCTATACAAAAGAAACATGTATTAGTGTCAACTATCGACAATGTAATACATTTTCTAATCACAACGTTTTGAAAGAATTTTATTCCAATAAGAAATAAAAACAACAACTTTTGAACTTTGGTTACGCCTTTTAAAAACAAGATGTTTGTGATTTATACTCAAAACGGCCTTGAGTATAAATCACGAATAACATGAAACTTGCTTTAAAGAAAATGTTCTAGAAAGCTAATTACAAATTATTTACACAGAAAAGTAACAAGGACAAAAATAAAAATCACGGAGAATTTTAGTTTTTACGGAATAAGTAATTGTTGTTTCATTTGTACAGTTTCTCTTCTTAGATGATTACACATACGAATAAGAGTTGTATTCTAATCCTACTGCAAAGCTAGCTGAGAATCCCAGTACCTTTCTTTGATAACACAGGTATCTTTACATACGCTACCTAGAAGCCCTCAACCGGTCCACAGTCGGGCTCGACAACTGGGTTGCCCCTACCGACTAAACCCCTGCGGGTGCCTTCAGCCGCTATAATTGGAGGGCCCCGGATCTGAAAGCAACAGGGCGTCTCCAGCGACAGGCTGGCTTCGCTGAAAAGGCCAGACTCCTCCTCCTTATGGACTGTCCGGCTGCCTTTGAACAGTCCCAACTCCACGTTGGAACCATGCAATGGGGTCAGGTTCCCATCCTAACCCCTGTTCCCAATGCTCCAACGGAGCACACCACGCTGGTCGTCCTAATCCACGCCGCCATCTGCTGATTCAGAGGGACGGGTGGAGGACCTCCAGCATTGGCTGGTCCCAACCGCTGGGCGGCGGACCAACCATTAAACGGCCGCAGAAGAAAGGGAGGACGGCAACGAAACATATCACACGCATCTCCTCTTCCTCGGCGGCCCACCGCCAACGCATCAGACGGTGCGCCCCCGTTCGGTCGCGGGAGATAGGTCGGTTAGGATAGGTACACAACGAGACACCTCCTCCCGCGATCCCTCCTCCATGGACGCATCCAGAGCGGGCCTTGGTGAAGCCCAATCGACGTGTCCTCACCTGGGATCCCTCTTGTTTCACCATGATTGACCAAGCCACGGTTACTAAGCCCTATATATAATAGGGTTGTGTGGCTGTGCTTATTACAACATTTATCGCAGATACGATCAGCGAGACAAAATGAACCGAGTACAATATGCTATTACTACATACTTATTGCAAATATTGAATAGTATATATAATAATATAGACATAGCAATATTTGCGGAATATTACTAATAATTGTTACACTAATCTTATTTGATATAATTTAGCTCCATCATTACGAATAGACTGCGACTCATCCTATAGAGATGAAATGATAAAAGCAAATGACGTCATTAGGCGGGTCAAAGCTATCCTGGAAATAATTTCCTTTTTAACGCCCTAATATCGTTATTGAGGGTATTATTCGGCGTTAACGGCTACAAAACCTTAGAGCTATCCCCGCTAATAAATATGTCTTCACTTCCCAAATTTCTTTTATGAATATTGCTTCCGGCAAAAGAAGTTGTATTGAAAACGTAATAATGATTTGAGAATAAGGAAGGGCATCTCGCTATATAGATTTATCTTATTTTATTATAAGTAGGTAAGCGAGTGGTTGGGATAATATATCAAAGTTTTAAAGTATGTTGTCTATATATATGAAGCTCTACTGACTACTGACTGACTGACATAGTGATCTATCTACGCACAGCCCAAACCACTAGACTGATTGGGCTGAAATTTGACACGCAGGTAGACGTTATAACGTAGGCATCCGCTAGGAGTTTTAGAAATTCAACACCTAAAGGGGTTAAATAGAGTGTTGAAGTTTATATGGATTTCTTAGAAATAAAACGCGTGTGACAACACGAGGCACAGCTAGTAAATTATAAAATAGTACCTAAGTAATAGGAAAATAGTAATATTTTAATTATCTTCATAATAGTTTTATTATAATGAATCAATTGAATCCTACTAATATTATAAATGTGAAAGTTTGTATGTTTTTTTCTTTTTTTTTAGATAGAATCTACGCTAGCAGAACTGAAAGCCCAGTGCAGCTTCGTCTGTATGAGAGGATTTGTATGTTTGTTTGTTACTCCTTCATACAAAAACTGTTGAACCGATTTTCATGAAATTTGACTCACACATAGAGAGTAAGTTGTATTAACAGGATAGTTCTTATCCCGAAAAAATGTTCCTATGGGATGCCATGGGATGATTATCTATTTTCCATGGGATCTAAATTTAAGCAGATGAAGGCGCAGCTAGTATTTTAGAAAGTTTGGTAACAGTGTAATGCTACATTGCAACCGAATGCTCGCGCTCGTTTCATACCATCTTAAAGTGTGTGCTAAGCTGCCGCATTTCCTCTGGCTTGTGAATTTCCGTTAAAAATAAATTTGTAAGAGGTAGTGTCACACTGCATGCTTGCATGCGCGTTCGTGCGGTGTGTAAGTAGTCGGGAGCCCATGGAGGTGGGAGGAGAAAGGAGGGCAGCGCATCTGTATAGCCTCTATGCGGATGTTTGTGGGCGTCGGTAGTCATGAAAATGTCTTCGACTGCTCGTTTGCCCCCGTATAACATAAAAAAAATAAAAATAAAAAAGGAATTTCTCATATGAGACTTACTTAATTCTGCTGCTATGCAGAAATTAGACAATCAATAATTTGTTATTAGAATAAAGACCGAATAACAATATCAAATTGAAGAAAGAATACATTTTATAACAGTTAAAGTAAAGGTATTTTTACTACAGACAAAGTAAAAATAGTACACATATTATATTGATTTATGTAGTGAGCTAAAAGTGAGATACATGTCAAGAGCGTGTGTGTGTCCAATGTCCCTTTCGTAAAATGCCGAGGGCCTTTATCGTTATCGTTTATTTAGGTTTCGAGATGGTGATAAATTTCCAATTCCTTCTGTCTCGCCGAGTTATTGGGGACGCACGAGTTTTTTTCCACGTCATGGTGGAAAAGCAAAATTACATCGTCTTTTTTTCTTGAAAACTAATAAAAGTGTCACTGCTAGTGTTAAAGTTGTAGATTATTTATTTATTTTTAAGTGGTATTCCGTTGGCGTGGTGCCAGTTACAATGGGATCGTCTGTTAACAAAAGTTGAGCCACTTATTATCATCCAAAGGAACGAATAAACAGATATTCTATACAATAAAAAATATAACTATCGAATTAGTTATTTTTGTTTATTGTATAGAAAGTACGTCTGTGTCTTTTTTACTGTATTAGAGGCAACTTTTGATGTATTTTGGTGACTACTGACACATATTGACATTATAATTGTTGTGCATCTGAGAAAAGGGAATCCTCTTCCACCCTTCAGTGGGTCGGTCCACTATAAACTTATACACTACATGAAACGGACAGTGTAGCAGTCACTTTACGTAGCACGCATGTGTTCGAACACTAACCTCTAACTTGTCTGTGTGTTTATACATCACACAAAATATGTGATTTGTATTTGTCATAGGTGTATGGCTTACATTTCATCATAATAAGCCGAAGCAAAATCCTAATACAAAAAATTAGAAATAGAGAGTCAAAGGATACTAAAGTATTATTTTAGTTGAATTCCATCTGTCTTAACGGCACTCTATGAAATAGATAAAACCGCACACTCTATCACAGTAATGGTGGAGGTGTACCTCGCGGGGTTCACTTTATCTGTATATATCTTGAACGATGCACTTAATATTATAGCGGGTTGTTCGAAGAAACATAAACTTCCCAAATTCGAGCGTTATGACTGTAACGTCGCCTTTTATATCAAATATTTGTGATAGCATCGTCTAGCCTCTGAAAATGTTATATGTATACACATTAAGCTTTATTTCTCGTGAAAAAAGTTCCAATATCTATTAAAAGGGTTTCTATTCTGTCCATATTTCAGTAGCTGTCCTCGGGGTTTTATATTCTATGGTTTTATCAACACAAAATCTATCTAATTTATTTTTTTTCACGATACTTGGTACGATTCATCACAATATTCAGCCATTGCCACAGATGCTCCTTGTTTTAATCAGTTGATTCATTGAAGTTTACATTTTTTTCATTAGTGTCAATGCTTATTACCAGACTGCTGCAGAAGGAAAATTATATTTTTAATCCCCCCGAAGATGCTTGTCGTGGGTGGCTTGGGGGCTTCTGTGTCCAATGTCCATCTATGCCGGACTGGGCTATCTATACCGGATAGGCTTGGAAGGAGAGGCCAGACTGGCAGCAGTTCATCTGAGGAGTCCTTTACCCGTCCCGCTGAATGAGCCCGAGCTCCTAGGCATCACACACGTAAATGTATTCCCCTGCATCAGAAAAAAAAAAGAATTCTCGAGTGAAACCGTAGGACCTAATGCAGGTGAAACCGTGGGAGTTGCAGAGGTGGATTCGAATTCAAAACCACTAGTTCAAGTTTAAATATGAGAAATAACGACAAAACTAATTGCATATTTTTTTTTATGGTACAAGGGGGCAAACGAGCAGTCGGAGCCATTTTCATGACTACCGACGCCGATAGACATCCTCATAGAGGCTACACAGACGCGCTGCCCTACTTTCTTCTCCCTTCTCCATGGGCCATCGGCTATTTACACACCGCACGAAACGCGACAGCTGTTATTTTGCGCCGGTCACGTGTAAGCGAGAGGTACCTCCCCGATCGTGCCGACCAAATTCGGCTGCATACAAGCATGCAGTGTGGCTCTACCTCTTACAACTACATATTATATGCGTTGATCTTTTAAACCAACCAAATTCGATTTAACATTTAAAAATGATGTACGGGCTTATGTTATTACCAGTACCTATATAATTATAATTTTGCGGCATGAACTGAATGTGGTAAAATTAATGTTCGTATTAGCACCTAAATTTAATGTTTAATTATAGATTATGGTTTTTGGATAACAGTATGTGGGTATGTGGTTTGGAACCAATAATTTGTGGTTGTTAATTTGTTGTTGTTGTTGTTGTGGATTGTTGTTTAATATTAGTTCGGACGGACTTCAATGTCAAACATCGAGTATTCACACAAAAGGGATGATAGGCGATAGAATTCCTAGTACTATAGATCATCTTTAGCAGTTAGATGCGAAAAGAAAACACAGGTGATCGGATTTTTTTCTGCGGTATGGACGAGCGAACCGTGAGAAAGGACTCGCTCGCTGCTCTGGTGTAGCGAATGAAGGGCTTAGCTCAGCTTAAATTGCCTACAGACTTGGCTAGCCTGGGCAAAGAACCAGAATGCACAGCTCTCGCTGAGTCCGTTACTTAGCAAGCCACAAGCTGCTCAAGCCGGCCCAATTCGGCTACATGAGTGCATGCGGCGTGGCACTACCTGTTACTAACCAATAGACTTTAGCCTTTATTGGTCTAATTCACAACGCAGTAGTAACACTACATACCTGTTACTCTGTTAACACAGTCTCATACAATGCAGAAAAAGCAATAATTTATTGCATTTCACATTAATTGACATGTCCTGCAACAAACACAACAAACAATTATCGAACTGTACGTGCACGTGTCACGAATCAATATATCGTGTTGATTATTTATTTCACGATCTAGTATTTAAATACTGTTTCATATTCATATACTACATTAGAAGCATATCCTTGGAGGTGGGAGTAGAAAGAAGGGCAGTGCATCTATTTTTTATAGTCTCTATGCGGATGTCTGTGGGCGTCGCTAGTCATCTCACCCCCTAGTGTATATGTCGTATGCTCCCTTATATGTACTATTTTTTACAGCTTTTACTGACGCAGACGAGTACAACGACAATTATGATTCTGATTTAGATGATTAGACAATATCAAAAAATGTTTTCTAAAGATATAATCCTGCCATGTTTCTATCCTGCCTTTAGTATGCATCTTTAATTTAAGCCACCAGTTATATCGGTCTGAGTGTACCAGGCAACATTATATTTATCGTGACAAACAGGTTTTATTGAATATAATGATATAATATATAAAAAGAATAGTTATCTCGTATAGAGCGTAAGATAACCTAGATAGATACATTTTGAATTACCGTTTGCAAACGTGTTAAGTCACTTATCTCATTACTGTTCATTATGTATTTGCATACCATAAATATTATATTTAGTTATAAGGGCGACAACACACACGATACTTATAGACGCCGCACAGTGGGGCCGATCGCTAAAAGGCTGGCCAAAAATCGAAAAATGAAGTAATTTACCTGTAATTTTGAACTCAAGGGTTTTTGGGGTCGCTGATTACGAATTTGATAACCTACTTACAGAAATGTACCCCCTTCATCCCTTATGACCACCCCCTTGCATAAAATACCCCTTGTTTCTTAATGCAATAGAGTGACATATCATTTTCAAGGTTTTTGGGGTCGCTGTAAACGAATTCGATGTCGTACTTACATAAATATAACCCCTTCATCCCTTATGACCACCCCCTTGCATAAAATACCCCTTGTTTCTTAATGCAATAGAGTGACATATCATTTTCAGGGTTTTAGGGGTCGCTGATTACGTATTCGATGTCGTACTTACATAAATGTACCCCCTTCATCCCCTAATGACTAGGTACCCCGATGCAATCGAGTGACATATCATTTTCAAGGTTTTCCGGATCGCAGAATACGAATTAAAGGTCATACATTAAATAAAAAATAGAGTTGGCAAATGAGAAGTAATCATTTTTTTGTTTAATAATTTACAATTCTATGTAAAATCTTATTACAAGAAAAAAGTTGTTTCATCATCCGTGGAATTGTTAGTTGTATCTGTTGTAACATCTTCAGTCGTCGATGAATCTTCATGTAATGCACTTTCATCTTGCATAGTAACGGATGGCTGTAATAACATAATAGGCTGATGATGATGGTGATGATGATGATCTGACTCAGATATATGTATAATATATACTTTTCGCCACATCTAAATGGATTTATTTTAAGGTTATGTGGCCAAGAAAATGTGTAAAAAAAAGTTTTGTTCATATTTCGTTGTTGCTTGGCTAGTTAAAATGAAGTTTTTTTTTCAAACATGCATTAAAAATGTAGGGGCAGCTAGGGGCAGCAAATTTTTTTTGTTTTCTATAGATAATACTTTGACCTACAATTTCTAATAAATTTGATGATAGAATTCTACAGAATTATTGAACTTTTTTACTTTTAACTGGTTATTTTTTTAAATTAATAATGTAAAAAAACATGAATTTCATTGTTTTCCTAGTAATTGTTATCAAATCAATCCCCATTCTTTAATATACTATTATATTCGACATACCTTCAGAAGTCTGCTCCATTTTTTTCACTGCTATAAAATTCATATTTAAATTTTTACACGTACTTTTGCACTATAATAATTTTGTAACTACTACATCCTTATGACTGATCTTCAAGTGAAGGTAACTTGCAACTGAAATTCCAGAACAGGTAAAGGTAGATAGACATTTTTTGATGTATTTTATGATGTAAAGGGTATTCCTGCAGCCAACCTAACAGAAAAAAAAACCAAACGAAAAACTTTTTTTTTTTTTCTTTTGGCCAGCTTTTTGGCGATCGGCCCCACTGTGCGCCGCCGCGGCGTCCAGACGTTTTTTAGACGTACACACTTTAAGACGCCAGACGCGGCGACTTAGATGCTAATGTAT
>LUGF01047902.1:78279-94045 GCA_001625245.1 Calycopis cecrops | reverse complement strand
CAAAAAAAATATTTTTGTAACTTAAATTTTGCCAAAATAAAACATCATTTTTCTCATGATAATAAATGTGGAACAGCTTCAGAAATTTACTCATTTATTAACACGATATTCGATTAAGTAATAAAATCACCAAAAAAAAATGAACATTATTATGTAAGATTTTATTTAATTAAATTTCAAAGTTACTATTGAATTACGCCATGTAAGTCATTTATAAGCTCACAAATATTTTTATTGTATAAGTCAATAAAATATATTAGTGCTATGCGGAACCAAAGTTGATCTTCAATAGATTATTTCCATTTACGAGTAATTTGCTTTAAAAAAACTCAATTTCGGCACTTTTTACCGATAACCCTCTTAATGCATTCTTGGTTGTCTTATTGTTTTTGATCTAATTCATCTATAACATAATCTTTCTTAAGAAATATCCGCATGTTTAATAATACATATCTAATTCATATCACTAATAGCCTAATAATTGCTCTTGAAAAGGGACTACATGGAAGCGGGGTTCGAAAATAAAGAGTTATTATTTTTTTTAAGTTTTTTTTTTGAAGACCGACCGGCCAAATTTTCAGATTTGTTTCAGAATCGATAGTTTAATACACTCGATTTGAGAAATAAAAAATAATAAAATATAAATTAATAATAAAATATAAAAAGGCAAAAAACAAAACGAGTGGATAACAATATTATTGCGCGGCCGCCCGGCGCGCGTCAACGACCACCGCACATACATATACAATATTATTGTTCTCAAAAGTCTATTTTATTGGAACTTATAAAAATAAATAATTTAATAAGACTGTTTTGAGCTCGCTAAAGTATGAATGGAAATTTGAATCTGTTGTTTTTATTAAAATGTACTAAGTATTGACCATAAAACAATAGGGTATTTGATAATTTTTTTTTTCTTAATTTCATACTTTATGACTTGTTAAGCACGTAACATAAATATATCCAGAAAATAAGCAGTATTAACAACAAAAAATAATGCTAAAGTTTGAGTTATTACACTCGCGCCTAAAGCAGTACAAACTGTCATGGCGGAGCTATAATATGATTAGATTGACGTCAAATGCAAGTGACAAAAGTGTAAACACTACTGTTCGGCTAGAGTTTAGATACCAGTGGCCTCATCTGAGTTTCAACCGATCACAAAACGTTTTTGATGTTGACAAATAATTGCTACTTTATACGGTTTATTATTATCTTATTTAATATGATGATAGTATGACGTAGTATATTTTTGATAGTGTCATAAGTCATAAGTACATAAGTCTGTTTGTTAATCTAATCATTTAATAAAAATCTGTTTAAAATAAAGATACAAAACAGTTATAGTGAAAGTTGATGCAAAATTCCGTAATTATGCAAGTAACGCGATCAGCTGTTTAGGGTCGTTACACTCTTCGTATGCGAACGATTGATGTATTTTTCAGACCATTTGAAATCGATGTTTATTTAAGTACACATTAAAATTAGATTTAGATTTGTATTAGATAGATATATTAAAATATTTAAAATATATTCTTGGGTTGATTTTTACATCCTTATTTTAAAATTTGGCTAGTAGCCAATACTCCTGAATATATGTATACATGCATATAGTACATATTCGAAAACATTTGACAAAGAATCATAGCGGAAAATTCTTTATTACTAGCTGTTACCCGTGGCACGCGACGTGGTAAAAAAAGCGTTTGTACATGAAAGAAGGACAAACAAACAAACACACATTCGCATTTACAATATTAGTATGGATTTAATTGAAGCTCTTATTTGATGGATTTGATGGTAATCTGTTTTCCTATAAAAATGAGATATTTTTTCACGATAAAAAGGAGCCAATGGCACTCTTCAGTCCACTAACACACTTTCGCATTTATAATATTAGTATGTAAGTATAAGTATGGATAGGTGTCTACTAGATTAATGAAAATATATAACTAGATATTAGTTAACAATTAATATACATATACATTATACAATTAGTATCTTCATTATTATCTTCATAATCATCATATGATGCTATAATCGGATAAACTAATAAAAAAATGGCTTTAAGTTTGACTAATCCCACTCCAGACTATTTAGTATTACGTGGAGATGGGTCAAACGAGCAGTCGGAGCGTTGATAATACAGCTGTCATGTGTAAGCCAGAGGTGCCTCACCGGTCGTGCCGGGCGCCGGGGCCCAATTCGGCTGTATAATAGAAGCTAGGCTGTCTACGGGGCGCAGTTATACACAAAATATTTAAGTTCGTTAAAACAAAAATTGAAATCGTGCATTTTCTAGTTACTCTGTTATAAATTACATCTATTTCTTTTCTTTGTGTTTGAGCATAGTTTATAGTGTGCTATGACTTTATTTTATTTATAAAATCTCACTTAAAATGATAAATTAAAAGCCCTAAAGTATTTTTTCCCGATATTTTCACAGGATCGTAGCTAACGTAAAGCCGTGGGACGCAGCTATACGTAAAATATTAAAGTTCAATAACCTTTTAAAACGAAAGATCAAAATCGTCCATTTTCCAGTTTACTCTGTTATAAATAGAAAGAAATAGATGTCATTTCTTTTATTCGTGTTTGACCGTAATTTAGAGTGTGCTATGATTTCATAAGTAAATTATGGTAAGTATGACATGCAATTCTTTCGAACCGTAACCATTCATTGCATTTGTGAGGGGTGTCACGAAACTTCATTTATAAATCTCTTTGGTTACCTCAGATTGCAACGAATTCTAAACAGTCCTTGCCGAGCGAGCGGGGGAGCCAGTCCCTTTTATCGATATTGGAACTACTTACTCGACTCATATATGAACCACGATTATGTTATGTCAAATTGGCATGCGATAAGTCATAAACCACGCATCGACATGTAGTGAAATAAGGAAAACATTAGTCACAAGTTTGTTTTGTTTTATTCAAAATAGAGCGCAACTTTGAACATGGCATCATGAGCCAGTACGAGGATGATCCGTTTATTTTTCGACTGAATGATAATGGGTTTGGGCCAAGTCTTCTTATCAAGGTAAGAGCACCGTAGCATTTTTAGATATTTGATGACTTTATATATTTTTTACATTGCAAAGGCAAACGCCCATAGACATCCGCATAGAGACCGAACCGAGCCAAAACTTAATCGGAAACTTCAATCATGTTGTACAACAACAAATGTTCTGGTTGAACTTTTTTAAAAAGTTTTTTTTTTCGCTGTTTCTGCAGTTGTAGTGTAAAACTTTTCTCGCAAGAAGCCAATGATTGCTGTAAATATGAATACTTATTTTCTTTTCCGATTGTAATAAAACTTTATTAACATGTAGGGAATTTACAGCAATCATTGCACCAAAGAGGAAATTTTGATAATAGATGTTTGTATTTTTAAAAGGTTTCTATTGTATTTCTAGTCATTTTATTGCTTTGAAATGTGAAGTGTCATTTTAATGAAAAATTACTTGTACTAGATTAGTCCTAGTCCTATTAGTAATAAAAAAATATACCCAGTGTTATACCCTAATTCATATTGATAAACTGTTTTAAGTATTTTTTTATTTTACTTTTACTTTGTATTTTAGAAGTTTCCATTTGTTAATTTACGTAAAATAAAATACGACCTGTAACGCCTACTCATCACTACGTATAATTTAGAAATTTAGACAGATATCCATCATTAATTACTTAAATGGAGCCTTATTTTATATTACCTCAAAGCTCGATAGTTTCCGTAGTATTCACGTAACTATAACGATAGCCATTATCTGTCTTTTTCCAGGTCTTTGCATCAAATTCCAATCAATTGTGATAAAATTTCAGTCATATTGTGACAAAATTAAAAAAGTGCTTCTATTAGGTTTTTTGTATCATAGGACGTATACGTCTGGCACTATATCACCTACAGACAAGGCGACAGACACCAGTACCAACAGATGATTTTTTTATAGTATAAGAAAGCAAACGAGCAGTCGGAGCCAATTTTATGACTACCGACGCCCATAGACATCCGTATATCCACAGATGCGTTGCCCTCCTTCCTCCTCCCTCTATGGGCCACAGGCAGGCACTTACACACAGCACAGCATGCCACGCATCGTGGCACTACCTCTTACTCCATCTTATAACGATATCAGTTAGACTGAAATATTGGTTATATTTTAATAATAATACTACTATATTATAAGAACTAGCTATTATCCGCGGCTTCGTTCGCGTGGAAAAAAAATTGCCTATGGCACTCTCCAATCCTTCAACTATCTTTATACTCAATATCACATCGATCAGTTGATCCGATTTGATGTGAAAGAAGGACAAAGAAACAATCAAACAAACACACTTTCACATTTATAATATTAGTGGATATGACTACATCGAAAACAGGTATGCACAGAGCGCGGATGGAAGATTTATCAGCCGTACGTCAACGGAGAGGACAAGTGGAACCTGTGGTGGAGGACCAGCGCGTTCCCCTCCACTTGCTACAAGACCTTGGGAGATATGCAAGTAAATATTATATACATTCCCTCTTCTTTTTAAAAGTGGCCAAACGAACAATCGGAGCCATTTTCATGGCTGCCCTCCTTCCTCCTCTTCCCTCCATTGGCCACCGGCTACTTACATACCGCACGATACGCGATACCCTAGCTGTCACTTTACGCCGGTTTAGTGTAAGCGAGAGTATCTTACTGTCGTGTAGGCCCAATTCGGCTGCATGCATGTATGCAGCCTAGCACTACCTACTAACCGTAAGTCGTCAATATAATCTGTTGTCTCAGGTAAAAAATACAAACAAACATTGATTATGTATTTCTAGTCGAGAGCTAAATGTTGATAACGTACAACCAAATTATACCAAAGAAACCTTGAATGTGCTTGGATTTAAATGTGTTCTTCTTTTCAGTTCATGAACCATCTTCCGAAAGGAGGCTCTATTTGTAGAAAAGATGGCCTCTCACGTCTGTTGAGATGCATGAGGAGAATCTACGGCTCGATATACGACTTCAGGTAAGGTTTAAGAGCTATTTACTTTCTATATCAGATACGTAAAGTCGCAAAACATCTTTTTGTAGCAGTCAAGTATGAACTTCGTGACATTTTCTGGACTATCATCTCTGCACTATTTAAACTATACTACTAGAAACAATTCATAAGATCCGAAAGAGATTCTAATACTTAACGCCCGCAACTAATTACAAAGGAAAAATATACACATAAACCTATTTAAATGCGCTAGAAAATTTCGGCTATTCGAATTCGGCCAAAAAATATAGCAATCCCCTTTTATCTAATAAAAATGAGCCTCCTGATGAAAATCACAAATCTTGGCATCATTTAGACTGAATTATGCTTGTAATTCTTAAGAGTACAATGACGCAATGAACGAATAGAAGCAACGCATAGACAGATGCTTATGACAATGACAAAAACTTATATGGATGTCTGTGGGCGTCGGCAGTCACTAAAAGTCTGCGAATGCTCGATGCCCCCTAGTTGACAAAAATAACCGAGAACGTTACGCTGAATTAATATCAGAAATCAAAAATATCGATTCAGTTTAATTTCCAATTTACTTTTCTACGATTCGATAAAAACTAGTCAACAGACTTGGGTTTTATTTCAAATCAAGGTTAAACTATTAATATTAAATATGTAGGTACATAATATTGTCCTTGTTTCTAATATTATGATTATTGTTATAACTTCCTGGTCACCAAATTAACATAAGCTCATTACTAAATTACTCATAATTTACAGGCTGTTAATATTTATTACTTTTCTTTTATAGGGCAACATTATGTCCTTGCAAGGTTTAATGTTCTTGGATCGAATTTAAATGAGTGAAATGATAAAAATTTGATTTATCAAACGAACAAATTAATCGACTTTATACACACGCGATTGATATTATAATGCAAAATTGATTGCGCTTTCACAAAGCGAAACCACCATTTCGTCTTTGTGTATTTGTTCTATGCGCATAATTTATTTAAAATCCAGTGAATTTGTAGTTTTGTAGTAGGTTATTGCCAATTGGTATGTGTGTAATATATTTTATATGCAAAGGACTTTGCAACCTATAATACCCAGGTATCGCTTGCAAAGTCTTACTTTCAAACGCCCGTCTATAAGGTATATGTATAAGTAGGGCATATAGGATAGAATAAATGATGCAAACGTATAGGTACCTATATGCTTTTACTCATAGCGACCGCATTGTATAATATTTAACCAGATTTAACGCTCTTACGTCTGCCTTTTCAATTCATGCCTTTACCTCATTTATCTTATTTCTTAAAAAGATCAAAAACAGATCAGAAAAAATAAGAGGATTTTACTTCAATTTAACAAATCTTTTTTGATGCGTTTTAACTAAAATTATACAACACAATTGAGATTAGAAAACGAAACAGAAAACCAGCTCCTATAAAAATATGTACTTTAATAAGTCTGAATTAATTTGAAGTGAGACCTACGCTAACATTACTAATATTTCTATAAATACTCAACACTTGGCCTACTTTCCTGTCATAACCGTATAACAATAGAACAGCGCTATAACATTTTATCTCCAATGAAACGCAGTAAAAAAAAGAAAATAAAAACAACATAACCTAAAAACACAATAATACGTGTTTCGCCTGTATGTCTTCGATTATGATAGGAAAGGCAGCGGAGGTGAGGTAAAAGGCGAGGTTTATATCGTGAAATCTATACGCAAAATATATAAACCCGCGGTGTACATTCGTGTGAGTGGAGTCGGTTGCACGTCATTGGCTATTTGAATGAATTCACGCACTCGGTTGCGTGACGCACGACATTACGCCGTATTTTTTTGCCGAGTAAAATTTTGAACATATTTTCAGATACACAGTCTGCAGATTGCACTAAAATTACCATAATGTCTACTAAAATTGCTAAAGTTTTTTTTTACAATGAACAGTTTACTGCTGTAGATTAAATTGAACGTTTTATGGCATTTTTTGTGTTTGCTGTTTTGCTTTTTGCTCTTTAGCTATTTTGTTCATAAAACACTTTACACAAAATATTGTTTTACCAGTTTTATAGCATAGGACAGCAATAGGTGCCGATAACTGCTTACTACTACATTAACATCAGCATATACAGATGCGTTTCCCTCCTCTATCCCATCGCCCCACGGGACCAACAGCAGCTCACAAACCGTACGAAAAGCGACAGCATAGCTACATCCCTTGTAACGCGATATCACATCATATGATATTCATATCAGCTCATGTAGATAAGACGTACATCCCGGTCGTGCAGGCCCAGTAAGGCTGTAATACAGCAAGACACTATACTTATATGTATATTGGAGCGCGGTTTCAATTTTTAAAGTGTAAGGCAGCAAACAGGAGTTGGAGCCGTTTGACGTCTACCGACACCCATAGACATCCGTACGTCATGCAGATGAGTGGCCGCCCTTCCCTTCTCGCCTTAAATAGCCCATGCGTAGCTTATGACGACGGAAAGTACGCTAAGAACGGATAATCTGGCAGGGCTGAAATTAGGGACTAATAGGCTGTCGCAATTTTGTATTTGAGAAATTTGGCAAGAGTTTATAGGTAGCAAAGACGTATAGTACTCTGAATTTTCCGACATTGCCAGATTACGAAAACGGATGGCCAGGTGACAATGGTATATTGAATGGTAAGGTGATAATGGTTAAAATGGAAGTCCGGCTTTTGCAGGCGTTAGGCTGATTATGGGGAATTTCTTTTTTAAGAAAATCCATGATTTTGTTACTAGAGGTCAGAAATTCAAGACAAATGTTGTTTTCCAACATTGAAAGCGTGTAATGTATTATGACGGATTGATGACTGATGCTAGAGAAGTGAATTGTTAGTTGGGAGGACGTAAAATTTCAACAGATGCTTCTAACGATAAAAAAAAATTGAAAATGTTGTTATCTCTATGTAGGTTATTACTACCCCTTCAAGTTTAGACCTGTACACAGATATCGTAAAATGTTGATATTTAAATTACACAACAAATAGACATGTCATTTATGACATGTCAGTAAGCATATAAATAGTTCAATGCACAATTTATATAGTCTTGGTACTTTTATTGTTTTTAATTATTACATTTCTTCAAATGTGCTGTAAATTGTATCAGAAGTCAGTATTAATAGCAAGGTCACACAAGCAAACTGTTCCTCTTTATCATAATATAAACTCAGAATTATTATAAAAAGAGTATATAGGTAGTATCGTGTAGACAAGTACTAAAGTCAGTTATTCTTGTACCACACAATAAAGCAATTAACATAAACTATTCAAATTTTAATGTTCATAATCTACTTACAGGCAAAACAAGAAGTTTGTGAAATTAAATTAGCAAAGTTTAAACTTAGTTACAAAGGTCAGAACTGAAAGTCTTCCTGTCAGGACGAAGGTGAAAGTTCGAGGTGGTATTAAATTAGAGCCATTGTTTTATTACATTCACTGTTCGTTCGAGTTTAGTGGGACTGTCTTTTATTACTGCATTATATATTATGCAGTCTAATGATAGTCTATAATATTATCTATATTATACATGGTTATTTGTGAAACACCGTCAAACTCTCACATATAGATAGCTAGCAATTTTTACATCAAAATTTTTTCAACGATTTTTGACATAGGTACCTCAATAAATTAATTAAAATGATTTTTTTAAAGTTTATATTGTACTGTGGTGACATATGGAAGTCTGTAGTCGCGACAGGCTACATGGGTACTAGGTACGCGATGCACTTATAACGCTCAGACGAAAAATTTAATTCAAATTTATTTTTGAATGAACAAATAAAATAGCATATTTTGACAAGTCGTTGAACAAATGTTGTTGTAAAGGTGCTTGCTATCTACTTATATCTAAGAGTTTGCTGGTGTTTCTAAATTAACCCTGTATACTAGCAGTTGTCTACAGTGCAGGTATATGCTAGGTGTTCCCCACGTTCCCGACTGACTCAGAACCTTGCTTACAAATTTATTATAGCGTTTGATGATATAATTATAGGTCTCTCTCGTTAGGTAATCTGTTCTCTATTTCTTTTCAAAGAAACGAGATTTTTTTTTAATTTATTCCAAAAATTCCAAAATATCTAACTTCGAATTTTCAAATCGAGACTGGTTTTTGTTCGGAACAATGATATCTATCCTATGTTTAATAAAACGTGCTTTAGTAGCAATTACCCCAAGTGGTACCAGCGTCGCGTGACGATCAAAAAACTCAATGTCGCTTAGTTTTATAGGTCATTATCATTTAATATTCATTTCAGATACGTTCAGCGGGAAATGTATTCCGTGTTGCCTAATCAAAATAATTGCAGTTTCTAATTTTCTCTAATACACAATTTCCTTAACAAATAATGAAATTACTTATTACTAGTGGACCTGCGAAGATCGATATTCGATCATTTAACTTTTTTGTAATTAAAAACGAAATGTCAAATGACATGTTATGACATCGTAACTAAGGTAAACAATTTATGTTGAATTTTCGACACTTGCCAAAGACACATAGAAACTTCTTCAATAATTACGTGTATTATCTTATGTATCAATGTGTCAAATGCATGGTATTGTGTGTAAAGTTTTATTTATTATTTTAAAGTAATTTATAAACATTATCATCAAAATATATAAGCGTTCTGTACTTCTCTTACACGTAAACTATATGCCAAATTTCATACTCCGCCGTCCGCGCTATTTTCGTAAAAATGTTCCTAAAGTTTTTGCTTCACGTATTAATATATAGATTAATACAAGTAAATGATGCGGACACAAACATATACCTAAGTCGTTTTTCGTTAACACGATTGTTATTTTTTGTCCTTGTCTCGCGCAGTTAAATAAATACTTTTTTTAATAGTATTAGTGATCAAACGAGTAATCGGAGTCTTTTAATGACAACTTCATGATTGTTGACAGACGTGTCGCCCTTCTTGACTCCTCCTCTTCAATGTGCTGCTGTCGGTTGTGCTGTCGACAGAACAGCCGGTGGACAAGGAGATGGGAGAAGGAAGGACGGCAACGCATCTGTTTAGGAATCTCTAGGCGGGTGTTTTTGGGCGGCGATAGTCATGAAAATCCGCATAGCATAGCTGTCACTTTATGCCCGGCATCATGTGATCCCGTGTCGTGCCTGTACACCGAAAAAAAAATAAAAAAAAATTTAAATATGTCGAGCGTTTGATAGCATTTCAAGCGTTGTTACACGAGATTTAAGATATTTTATACTTATAGATAAAATCATGGTAATGCAACTGGTCAGTTTTCGGGGTTTTCAATAGGAGACAAACTTTATTTATTCAAAGTACAGACACACGAATTTTACTGTTTTATTATATGTATAAAAAATCCACATAAAAACTAAATCACTGTTACTATATTTGCAGTCCGCCGTGCTTCCACCTGCCGCTGGAGTATGCGAAGCTCGTGTCGGAGTGCTCCCGGCTGCAGCACAGCGACAGCTCCAGCGTGGTGTGGATACACAAGCCCGTCGCGCAGAGCCAGGGACGGGGGATATTCCTCTTTAGAGTAAGGACTATGTGCCCATCCAAATATGTAGCGTGTACCAAATATAACTAGCGAAGCGCAGCAATAAGGGCTCGCGAGATTTTATAAGCCGGTATAAATATTTCTTATATGTATTATTTATTATTATTATCATTTTATATTAGCCCAAGCCCAAACTCGAAGGTCCTATAGTTTTTCCACAAAGTGTAAAAAGAAAATGTAATATGTAGGCTCACTTCACTCGCCCAATTTACACAATCAAATTTTCATCACCCTATGTAATAGTATCCGTGTCTAGCCATAGGTTCTACCGTTACAAGGATGACAATATTTTTTAATTGCAAATAACATTTATTACTTTTCAAGTGTGTTAGTTTAATACACAAATATAAAACAATCAAAAATATAAAAAGTTTATTCTACGTGGTCTCCATTGACTGCAATACAGTCCTTTTAACGTTGAGGCCAGTTATCAATAGAAGTACGCACTCTTTCCTTTGGGAAATTCTTCACTGCCAATCGTACGGATTGTTTTAGGGACTCGAAATTATCATGGCGTTTAGAGTGAGCTGTACTCTCGAAAACTGACCATAACTCATAATCATGCGGATTAAGATCGGGACTAGACGGTGGCCAGTCTTCACCTCTGATGAAGTCCAAGTCGTTCGCTTCCAACCAAGACTGCAGCATGACACCTGACCACCAACGCGATGACATAGACATAATTTCACGGTGTTGTATGATAGAGCATCGTCATAATAAGCAACAGCTAAGTGATGTAATTATGAAGGTTCATAATAACATCATTTAGCTCTTGCTTGTACCTACAAGGATAGGATAATCACTGGGCTACGAGGGTCGACCTCTTGTGTCCACTTCTATTACTTTAATGTGCATTAGAAATGTTTTAAAAATGAATCGCTTCGAAGATTACGATTTTTACTTAATATTCATAATTATACATTTTCGAGTAGGTCAATAACTAATGAGTTATGATGTCAGGACATCTGTCTATTATTTCACCTGTGACCGTGGTTACTGTAAGCCTTCTGGAAAGATGGGATTGTAATATACTTAAATAAACTGCGATAAATCATTTATGAGTAAAATTCGCATAACCTTCAGAAATCAACTTTATTTGGACATCTTATTACATGCAATCGTACTAATAGGTTGAAAAAGGGGTAGTCAAAATCTCTAGAATATTTTTTTCATATAAAATAATACCGTAATTACTAGCTGTGATCCGCGGCTTCGCTCAGGTAAATTTCGATCCCGTGGAAATATCGAGATGAAAAATAAATTGGCCGATTCTCAGACATACCCAATAGACACACAAAATTTCATAAGAATCGGATGAGCCATTTTGGAGAAGTATGGTGGGTAACTAACATTGTGACACGACAGTTTTATATTTCCAAGAAGAATTTCCAAGAAAACGGGACACCTGTTTTAATGTGGGAAAGGATACATTAGCAGTATTCAAATACATAAAGAATTTTTGAAATTCATAAGCGTTGAGGAGATATGAGGGTCCAAAGTTTTAGCCATTTTTCATAAAAGAACACATAAAACGTGCAAAATAAGTGATCATAAACCAGGGGTGTTTTTTAATTTTTTATAACATTATGCATTAATGCATATCACGAAAATGTTTCTCTTACGTTTGCAACCATAGTGATATGATTTTTACTAAGCACAATGTATCAGTCCATAGGAAAAATATTAGAAAATTATTATTTTCATTCAACATACAAGAAAATCTTGCACAAAAATAAATAAAACTATAGAAGGTAAATTATCATACAATAATCGCTTACATAACATAATCCCATAACCAAATTACCATAATCGTCCATAATTCACTCCAGGCTAGAGTATTATAGCGTTTGATAAATTAATTCCCATATACAGTTATACTCAATCTAGCTCAAGACTAACGTATGGATCGCGTGGTATAATGTACTTAGTACCAAGCCAGACCCAAACTTACAACACAAAGATATAAATCTATTTTTGACTTACACTATTAGATACCTGTGAAAGGATATATTGTAAATGCACTCATATATGTATTGTATGTGTATGTGGAACGTTTTTTCTAATAATTCAGTAAAATGCATGCATGTAGCTGAATGGGCCGGTACGACTAAGAGGTACCTCACGCATATGAATTACGAGAGTAGAAGCTGGTCCATGGAGAGGGCAGGAGGAACGAGGGGAACGCATCAGTATAACCAACGCGGATGTCTATGGGTGTCGTTACTCGGTAGCCATGAAAGTCGCTCTGACTGCTCGTTTCCCCCCTTAAACTTGAAAAATAATTTTCTCAGAGTCTAATCTATACTAATATTATAAAGAGGAAACCTTTGTATGTTTGTATTGAATATGCTCAAAAACTACTGGACCGATTTCAAAATTTCTTTTACCATTACTTAGAGGGATTCTTCCGAATCCGTATAGGCTATATTTTATCCCGAAAAAATGTTCCTATGGGATGCTATGGGATGTTTTTCACGGGATCGAAATTTGCGCGGGTGAAACCGCGGAGCGCAGCTAGTGGTATATATACTCATGTGAAGCCCATAAACATCCGTACACCGGGGGCTATTTGCATGGCCCTCCCGTATCTCGTATCAGTCTCTGCCTTTTGCTTACTATTGACAACCTATTGTCTTCTTCCCCCCTTCGCCCTTCATGGACCATCGGAAACACACCGCACGAAACGCGACAGCATATCAGTCACATTAAGGCCTTATAGTGTGAGTGTGAGGTAGATCCACCATCCTGCCCAATTTGGCTGCAGTGCAACATGACGTCTTACTAAAACCTTAATGTTTCAGAGTGTGTGTGAAATGCGCTGTGGCAACCCAGCAGTGGTACAGAGGTACATAGAGAGGCCCTTACTGGTCGCCGGGTACAAGTTCGACCTTAGGATTTACGTCTGTGTGCCGGGATATAGGCCTTTGACGGCCTACATGTATGCCGAAGGTCTAGCCAGATTTGGTAAGTGATATCGTTAATGAATCTAGAATTTCTAGAATTTGGCTTATTGCCTCTCTGTATAATTTAAAAATAATTGCAAGTTACAGCTTGATGTACCTAATAACTCACATAAGTTGGCAAAGTTGTATTTATGGGTGCCTGCAAACAATTTAAATGAAATAAACTGCACGAATAAGTTTGTCAAGTTTTTAAGTAATTTTATTTAAATATACCAATGAAAATCTAAGCCCACCTAACATCATAATCTGTGATCTGAATTTCAGTTAAAATTTATATCTAATAAATATTTATACGGTTCTTGAGATACAGCCCGGATACAGACGAACAAACGGACAGCAGAGACTTAGTAATAGCACGATAAATTCTATGATGTTTTTACCGTGGCAATAGGTACGTTTTTACTCTCTGGATACCTACTCCCAAATTTGTAGGTACTGTAGGTATCCCAAATGTACGTAAATGTAAACGAAGGATAGACAGACATTGATCCCACATTGTGTTGCACCAAATTCCTTTTTAAAATAATTTGTTTAAATTAATATACGTTTACAGGGACGGACACATACACGCTGTCCGATATACACAACCCATACAGACACATAACAAATTCGTCTTTGAATAAATCTGGACCGAGATACGCTGAGTGTAAAGACAGGATCGGAAACGGTAAGATTGTAATAACTATATTTTATATTATGCATTGTAGATTTTCATTCTACAGCAAAGGGTATTAATTATTTAAAGGAGTGCATATTGTAAAAATAAAAAAGATACCCACTGACAGTATAAGATTATTGCCAAATAGCAACATCTATCTTTACACCTATAAATCATTTCAAATAGTTCTGGTAGTTCATTCTCACCTCACTAGATAGAGTAAATTTTATGTTGTAAAAGGTAATAATTATTTGTCTAATTCTAAATGTTTTTATAAAGAAAAAATATTATGCATTTAAAAAATCAGTAGATCTTGGTTTTGTGTCATATTTATGGAAACATTATCACAATTGTGCAGTAATTACTGAAAAGCGCCACCTGTAATAAAGAATAATGAACTTATGCATATTATGTTGTAGTATCTAATTGTATCAATAGATGGCGCATATCATGTAAATTATTTTACTATTAGATTATTATTTTTAATAAAAGCACCATATTTTATTATAATAACCAATCAAACTGTACCACAAATATAAAAACAACAATATATGAATGTATTATTGAGTCCTGAAAGACGCTACCTATAATATAGACAAATAACTTGTACGCACGTTGTACTAATACCAAGTTCTTTCTATAGATGGCGCATAACCAATTCTACTACAAATAATAATTCTGACTTGAAAAATACAACACATTTATTTCTTTTTATTTTCTTATGGCCCTGTCGTGTTGACCTGTTAGAGTAATTAGTGCACCTCGGTCGCTGGTCGTCTTCTGCTGGGCTTTCGCCAGGGTAACCGGCGATCTCACCCGGTAGGGACTGACCGCCCAGGTGAACATTCTACAGACAAGCGGCTCTGTTAATGGTGGCAACCGTTACGGCTCCGATAGCAGCCAACCGGCCCGCCATAGAGCGGACCGCGGTTGACCCTACCTGCAGGGGGATCATTATACCAAAGAGTACTACAATACTACAGGAACATACTGCATTATACCCGATCTGGTATCCTCAGGCCCCTTACGGGGCCCGCGAGAAGAGCTACAGAGGTTTGTAAAATACAAACGGCTACTAGCTATCGTTTTTCCTTTTTTCACTTTTAAAATAATTTATGCAGTCAGTTTTTTATCATATTTATTAGCTATTATGATTACCTTATTGCTTCTACATAGATGTCAAATGTAGACTATATTACACACTCGCCTAACATAAAAATGCTAAATGAAGTAGGTACTAGTAACAAGGTAGGTAGGTTTAACTATTTGTCAATTTTGCCTTTACTTTATTTATTTGTAATCTGTGCGAATTATATTAATTTTTGACAGGTTGCAAGTGGACCTTGAGGCAAGTGCGCCGCGCTCTCATCGGCAGGTGGGGTCCCAAGGAGTGGCTGGTGTGGCAGCGCATCAGAGCCCTGGTCACACTGACCCTGTTCGCGCAGGCCGCGGGGACTCCGCCCGCTAGGAACTGCTTCGAGTTCTACGGCTTCGATGTGCTGCTCGACGACAGCCTCAAGCCGTGGCTGCTTGAGGTATTTAGGGGAACATGCCTTTAATTGTAGTAATACAAGTAT
>LUGF01047902.1:45197-62266 GCA_001625245.1 Calycopis cecrops | reverse complement strand
TTACTTTACTCTACCAAATTTTCAGATTTGGTTCAGAATCGATAATACATTCGGTTTATGAAATAAAACAAATAAGAAAAATAATATAAAAAATATTTTTGTCCCGTACGAAAATAAATACCGTGTGGGTAACATAATTGATAATTGCCGCCGCGGCCGCACGCAGTGGATACGAAACACAATCAGCTGTTGAGGTCAACACACTCTTCGGGTCCTAATGCGCGTAGGTATATTTACGAACCGTTTCAAATCGATGTTTATGTACCAAAATATTACAAATAAGAAGATAAATTTAAAACACACCCTTGAGATGATGTTTATTTCCTTATTTTCAAATATGGCCGGTGACCAAAAACTAACCCTGTATATACTTTTTGGTAAGTTCATGTTGAGTCTTCCCTGGACTCAAGAAAAGTGTACCTACTTCCCTACTTATCTACTTTAATTTGATATATTGTATGCTGTTCATATTTAGAGGTCATATATTTTGAGGCGACGTTCCTTTCCTTCCTACTTATTCTTTGTCCTTTCTACTCCAGATACAAATGCCAATAGAAGACACGCGGGAGGGAATAGCGCAAGTCTCCAAGTTCATCCGCGCAGCTCGGGAGGTTGCCAAGGAGGGACAGAAGGACTTTCGTGACGCGAAACGTGACATGACCTATGAGGCTGAGCTGAGGAAGAAACTTGCTGTGGGATCACAGTTCGAAGTCTGGCTGCCGCCCTTTTGATGTGTTCATTATTATAAGTGCTTACCTTAGTTAATGTAAATTGGCTCAATTGTAATACGTTTTTATATTCTTTTTTTTCTTTTTTTTTTAAACGGGTTTTAACACGAAACAATTTATTAAAGGTACTAGGGAAAACATTTTTAAGAAACAATATTAAAGGTAGTCACGAGCCTACATGGGGCTGAGTCAATAATAAAAATTAAGACAATATTCAACCTAAAAGTAACAATAAAACATGTCTATAACAAGAAACCAAATTAAAACATCCCCTACCATTACAACTCATTTTCGCTCAAAGCATAATCTCGAAAGCGTTCCAGGAATGCCCCGTATCTTACACGAGTATTCGGCACGTGAGGTTTACAGATCTGTAAATCCGCAAACAGTAAAATCACATCGTTAACCGGCTGCAGAGGTATTTCGGGTTTCATGCAAATGATATGTTTCGCTCGTTAGAGCAGACGTCCAGATCTTCGGGGCGGGCGGTGCAGCCGCATTATTAAACTAACACGTTACCGACTGCACTGTATTGTTTAAATGAAGCGCAAGGTTTAATTGAATGTTCTTTCAGGTACTGGCTTTCTTTATAGTGCCTAGGTATATGTGGTAGATGGAAATTTTTGACGTTCAAAAAGAAATTTTTTAAATTCTATTTTAAATATAAAAAATATTTTGATTTTGATTTTGATAAACTAACATTGCAGACGAGCAATCGGAGCTTTTTTTGACTAAAAGGCCCATAGACATCCATTTTTTCTGCTCAGATGTTGCCGTCCTTTCCTTCTCCCCTCGTATGGACCACCGGCTACTCACAAGACGCGACAGCATATCTTTCATTTTCATACATCACGGAAACTTTTCAAAATCTTTTCTATACTTTTTAAAGTGTTAGAGATGTGTTTGTGAAATAAATTTGTAAAGATGAATAGTGCGAAAAATCCCGTTTCAAAGATTTAATGACCAGTGAATTGACCAGTAAGTACATTGTGTGAAAGAAAATTGTAAAAAAAACAAATGTATTAAAAATGAAAATTGTTTTTCTCACTATTTTCTATGTATTGTTTTGTTTCTTTTATTAATATTTAGTGTCTATACAGGGTTAGTTTTTGGTCACTGGCCAAATTTTCAGATTTGGTTCAGAATCGATAATACATTCGATGTATGAAATAAAAGAAATAAGAAAAATAATAAAAAAAATATTTTTGTCCCGTACGAAAATAAATACCGTGTGGGTAACATAATCGATCATTGCCGCCGCGCGCAGCGCGTTGCGGCGGCGGCCGCACGCAGTGGATACGAAACAATCAGCTGTTAAGGTCAGCACATTTTTCGGGTGCTAATGCGCGTAGGTATATTTACGGACCGTTTCAAATCGATGTTTATGTTACAAAATATTACAAATAAGACGATAAAATTAAAACACACCCTTGAAATGATGTATATTTCCTTATTTTTAAATATGGCCGGTGACCAAAAACTAACCCTGTATAGCTTAATATCAATATACACAATCGATTTCTATAAAAGGTATTGTAAAACAGAACTATATACTAACTAAATAGCAAATTCATTCGAAAAAGATTAACTCATGAATTCAAATCAGTAACTAATATAGCAAGTGTAGTTACTATGTCAGTCCGTGGAAACCTATGAGCCGGCCAGCGCCGACAACAATGGCCGCCGAACAATGGGCCCATTCACAATTCTTAAACGAGCCAGGCCAAATGGAAATTTTAGAGCCCGAATACATGTCACTTGATTTTTATATTGCGCTTAAGTGGACCGATTGTTCAGTTGCAACACTTTTGGTGCACGAATATTGAGCCATGTCTATTGAATACTGAGACTAATGGACGAGTAATGTCATGGAAATTATAACCATTGCAGCCCATAGCAATAAAATAGGTATCATCAGTTTTTATCAGTCCATTGCTAATGAATTTATTTTTAATTTGTATTTTATTGTTAAATTATTTGTATTGCTAATTTAATTTCGTATTATTTAATTTAATTTAATTATTGTTAATTTAATTTTATATAATTTTAATTGATCAATTAATCTTGTGTAATTTATTTTTATTATTGTTATTTGATTCATATTACATATATGAATATTAATTCATTGCGATTTGCGATTAGATTTGCGCCAAATTTTAACTTCATTTTTATTTCTTGTTCAAATGGTTTATCTCAACTTATAATATTGCCCATTGCTATATTTTTTATGATTTATTCTGATCTTTTAACTATTTTCATTTCCTTTAAACAATATTCATTTTATTAATTATAATGTTATTTTATTAAGTGCACATAAGTTATGTTATAATCTCGTTTAAAAGAAATCTTTGTAACCTAGCTTAAGATGATTATAATGTGTATTGTATATGGAAATAAATAAATAAAATAAATAAATTGCTTGATATAAGCCTGATTTAATGCACATGTGGCTTATTCCCCGTTAAAAGCCATCATTTAAGTACAAGTCATCTTTAAAAGTTTAAAGTCGTTCTTTATTGGGTTTAGTTTCAACTGCAATGATGTTTGTGATATTAAGTAGGTATTAACACCTAGGTAATATCTCCACTATGTTTGAATAAAGAAAAAAAAAAGATAAATACTATTTAGTTATTGCGATGCAGATGTTAACTTTTATGCAAGTCATTGCAATTTACAAAGTGATTTTAGATTTTTTTAATAGAGCCATTTGTCTAAACTGTGACTTCACAACGAATAACTAGTAGATACTAGTAGATAGGTACCTTAGATAATATGCATTTCTTAAAACCAGATGTTTTGTCTTCTTTTATCACACTTAAATTTTTGCATAAGACTTAGGTACATATTAGGTTTGTTCTCTTCGTCATTTTAGTTTCATGTAGGCAAGTATTTAATAATAAGGGCGGAAGGAAGAAGATATAATCAACTGCGGAATGAGCTAGATATTTATAAGACTGTAGATGGTATGACCATGCCAAGTTACTTTTTAATATCAGATTTTAATTGCCTATCGAAGTTATAACAGATGTCCTAAAATTAACGCAAAATTTTAATTTGTCGCCACACGCCATTTGTGCAGTAATGTATTGGCAAGCAAAAAATATAATAATCTGGAAGCTGACACTTTAGAATTAGTAAAACGACGAAAATGTTACACGATAGAACAACGTGTCTTTATTATCTTTATTTTAAGAAAAATAACATAAGTTTTCACGTAATCTCTCATTTCGGTAAACAGAATTGGCCCTCTAGATCGTGATTTAACACCATTAGATTTATTTTTATTGAGTTTCTTTGAAATCACAGGTCTATGTAAAGAAGTCCACAGCCACCATTAAAATAAACATTTATGCAAAATGGTCATGGAAAATTTCAACAAACGAGAGCGTATGATGCAAAGCTGTGGAGGCTTTTTGCCTGGCGTGTTATTTCATAAATAAGCCTACCCTATGCACTTAACGATTGAATAAAAAAAATCAATAAAAAGACTGTGTTTTCGGTTTAATTCAAATTTTTAGTTAATCTTAGAACACCAATTATACCTACCTAACAGTTATCAAAGAACCTTTGCTAGGAAAACATTTACCAGGGATGAAGAATAACTAATTTGTTGATATAAAAACGATAAACATTGGCAAAATAAAACCTGTATACCCCAAGTTGTCTACCGATTAATATTAACAATATTAGCTCATAGATCATAAGTTTTACCCCCCGCAGAGTACAGGAGGCCACATTTCATTTACGCCGCAATTAAAGTAGCAAAATATAAGAGAATCTCTGTTATTATTCATCATCATCATCGTTCTGCTAGTAAATATTACCTAGATAACATCATGATAAATCGTGGTATTTTTAAAAACTTACATGTAATTTCTATTTTAAACAAGCACAAATACCAGTATCTAATAATGTATTGTACCCATTCATAATGGAAACGAAACTATATCAATAGTTAAAAGTTGTATTGTGATGCAATAATTATTTTAATTAAATATTTAGATCATTATTTTCGGCTTCCGGTATATTAAAATAATTTATAATTAAATGGAAAAAATGGTCAAGTGCGAGTCGGACTAGCACACCGAGGGTTCCAAACCAACATGAGACACATACCAACGAAAGGTAATAACTTAGTTTTTCACACCGTTTGTATGAACGACAAAGTATTTGCGTTTTTTGAAAATGCATTATTTCTTAAAAACTAATAATGATATCTCGCTCAAAACCATTAACGTTAATAGTTTCTATTGAGATCTACATCATATATATATATATTAGATTTCTCACTCTCTTAATTTATTCTCTTTCATTTTCCACTTTGGAAGCGTCTACCTTTCAAACATTTGGTTTTGACGAAAAATTGCTTTAGTAACCTTAATGTTATTGGCAGTCAGGTAAAAATAAATAAATGCGTATAAAATAAGGAATTTGTCTGTTTGTCTGTTTGACTAAGCTAAACTCCGAAATTCCTGGACGGATTCGAATGAAACTTTTTGTGGTATATAGATACTAAGCCTGGTCAACATCTAGAACTTTTTACTGCGTGAAAATCGGTGATTCCTACGGAAATACAGCAATTTAGTAGTAATTTGTTTGTTAGTAATTTGAATGAAACTTTCTGTGGTGTTATGATATTATGAATTAAACTTATTGTGGTAATACATATTATAATAAAACAGTAAAATTCGTGTCTGTCTGTTTTTGATAAAAATTCAATATTTACATGCAGTCGGAGGCATGCACAGTCATTTTTTGCCTCCGACTGCATGTAAATATTGAATTTTCATCTTATTCCGGTATTTTAGTTGATTTTCTATTTAGTTATTATTTTTAAGGCAGACGGTTTTTTATAATATTAATTAACTATGCTTCATGAACTGAAATTTCTTATTTAAAGTTTCTTCTATAATAATCCAAATTCTCTGTACCGTATATTTTTTTAGATATAGATCAATTGTTCTATCATATACAGACTCTTTTTTCGCAAGAAAACTAAGCGTAAGAAAAAAAAATCCCAAGAAGAATACTTTGCATTTCACTAACAAATGTAATTCATTGATTTTCCAAAGCTCGCCACCACAATGTTTGTTACATCATATTCACGTAAATACCAAACTAAATTGCACAAATTGTATCCAATCGTTGGTTGGATGAAATAATATTAACTCGCCGGCTAACTGGTGCACTATTGTCCCATAAATCCAGTTGAATATTGTCGTTACAAATTCGATGCTCCGCGCAATGTGATTTGGATGTTTTGCAAAGAAGCGTTGTTTGGAAATGGAAATACATATTAATTTGATCTGATAATAATTGAGGATCGCATGAGCCCAATGGCTTTTCTTTTAGATAAAGTGTATTGAAATCCCTCGTTACAATATAACTTTAATAAATTAGGGAATAAGCCACATGTTCATTGAATAAGGTCTATATCAAACAATAGATAATGGAATGATAAAAGCTGATGATGATATATTATGGCCAGGTATCGGCTGCAATGGTTATAAAATAATTTGTGTTCCAGATTGAATTATGGAAAACTTACATCAAAACATCTACTTGTTTGGTATTGCTGATGAGAAAGAAACCTTTAAATTCAATCAATAAGTCGTTGAAAGTGTATTTTAATCTTCTTAATTTATTCTAGTTATTTAGTGAATTTCCATCAAGAAGTGACACTCCTATAAGGTACTAAATGATTTTGACAGGGAATTGAGGACGGATATTTTTCTGCGATTACAGGGATTCACTGTTTTACCACGGTAGTGAATTTGTAGCTAAAATTCGAATCCGCGTAACCAAACCGAGCGTGAAAGTTTTACTACCCGTTGAACCGTATCCAAAATCATTTCTAAAGTCACAGGTAAATTAGTGGAGAATCCTAATTCCTTTCATGTCGAGATATAGACACAGCCATAAATGCAATAATTGATGTCAAGGTGCGTTTACACACCGTCTCGTTACCCAATGGGCCCGGGTAGACCGGTAACGTTAATCTATAATAGTATACCTATGTATAGGCAGACATACATGCACTAATTGATGACAAGTTGCATTTACACACCCTCTAGTTGCCGAACGGGGCCAAGTAGACCCGATCGAGCGTTACCAACCGCAACGATTCCGCGTCTAAAGAAGTGTTCGCATCAAAAAGTCATACGGGTAATTTGGTTGAGATCATTAATTCCGTATTCCATAATAACGGGGCGACACATCGGCACACATCGGCGGCCGCGACAATTGAATGAGCGGCCGGGCGGGCGCGTTCGGTCGAGCAATCCATTATGCAGATTGCGAGTCCGATTGCGGCATTGTCGCTGGCTCGCTATACCTATTACGTACCGAGCGCACCGCCCCGTACGCGCCCGATTTATTTTATGGATATTGCGTCGTTGGATTAACGATTGATTGATGACCCGATAGGGCTTTCGACTAAAATGTACGCTTTAAAAGTTGATACTAGATTATCATTGCTTTGACACTGTTTTGTTTAGAATTTAGATGACTAGTTGGTTATACAGGGTTACATTTTGGTCACCGGCCAAATTTTAAAATAAGGAATTAAACATCATTCCTAGGTTGTGTTTTAAGTGGTATCGTCTAATTGTAATATTTTGTTAAATAAAAATCGATTTGAAATGATCCTTAAAAATAGATCGATCGTTGTTCGCAAACGAAGCGAATCGACCTCATGTTCAGTTCAAAAAAAATTGTAGTTCAGTTCAGTAGGTAGTTTCCATCGCACACACGATATTTTAAAACTATTGTTTTCTTCTAGACAAGACTTTTTCTCCTAAAAAAGTTACTGAGGTAGTACAACCTGTTGAAAATAATGTTTATTTTTCATTTTATTTAAACTGTTTAAAACCTAAAAAAACATAATATATACTTAAATGTACAAAACTTATAATTTAATAATGATTTATAAGATAAAACTTTGGTAAAAAAAAATGTTGTTAATCATATTTATATATAGTACTAGCAACCCATCCCGGCTTCGCACGGGCATAATATTACAATAAAAGAAAATATACAATATTTTACAGTAAGTTTCTAAAAAAATAACATTCATTGAAAACAAAAAAATAATTTGTAATTTTTATTTGTGAATATATTTTCTTAATTATTTTTTTTGTATTTACATTGTTTTTTATATTTTATTTGTTCTTTTTTATTTTTATGTATATTATTTTTCACTTTTATTTTTTTGTAATTTTTCATTATTTTTTATTACTATACTTATACTAATATTATTAAAAGGCCATAATCGCAAAAGAAAATCTATTTAATTTATTGAGTAAGAGCCTCCCTGTAAACAATATTTGATGTGGTTTTATTTTGTGGCAGCAAAATAAATTGATTTCCAGGGGCTCTAACCCGCGATAGGCCAACGTATAATTGACCATGAGTAAAACAATTCTTTCGCAGATCGATCCCAACTAATTCGAAGGGTTGACCTTGGAACTTGTTAATTGTTAACGCGAAAGATGTTTTTACCGGAAATTGAAGACGTTTAAAAGGGATTAGCAAATCAGTAGGGATCATCGGTATCCTCGGTATATGAGCTAGTTGACCAGCTGCTGGACCGGTCATAATTCTCGCTACAATTAAATTTTACTTTAACTCCTTAATAAGCAACCTAGTCCCATTGCACATTGGAGCACTTGGAGGGCTTAAATTTCTCAAACGCATGATTGGTCCAATTTTTAACGTCAATTCGTGTGGTGGTAATCCAGAAGGGTTCAAGGAATTCAAAAATTCCTGTGGATAATGAACTGTGTCTTCAATATTAGTTACAGTGTATATCGACTTGACTTTTTGAACGATTAGATTGTTTATTTCGTTGACAGTATCATTCATCGGTGACACTATTGCCCTAGAGCACAACCAATGAAAGTCCTTTTGGTGCAAATTCTCCATATCAGGGTATAAAGTATCTATGAAATTTCGCAAATCTTGGAGTATTTGGCCTAGAGACTCATCCAGAATAATGGCACTATATCCGCTTAAATTTGGAGCAGGGAAAATTCCTTCTCCTAGTTTTAGCAGTTGTTGTGGGAAATCACTGTCACTTCCATGAAAATGAGCTCTCATATTCTTCCTTAATTTCAATGTTTCAATCGAAGTTGATAAGGGAGACGATTTCAAGCATGCTTTAATGATAGCTGCTCGCGTACCTCTGATGATAACGGGGAGAGTCTGTCGGAAATCTCCAGCAAATACAAAAGTAATCCCATCCCGCCCATGACTGCGGAGTGTTCCTGAGGTCTTTTCAGGTTCTGTTCACGGCCTCTATATGAGCTCTATGGCTCATCGTGCATTCGTCCCACACAACTAATGAGGTGTCTTGTAGTAATTTACCTAGAGACCCGTTTTTGCGGATAGAAGATATAGAATGTTGCTCAAGATTTACAGATAGCGTAAGTTTAAAAGTAGAATGAGAAGTTTTGCCACCTCTCAAGAGAGTTGCAGCAATTCCGGAGGAAGCAACTGCTATTGCTAGCTTCCCTGATTCTCTGATAATAAGAATAAGAATAATTTTATTCTATTCTTGATTCTCTGACCTTAGCAAGTATCAAATTACCAAGAAACGTCTTTCCTGTTCCGCCTGGCGCATCCAAGAAAGATATTTTTTGTTTGTTTATTTTATTCACGACTATAGACCCAAAAGCAAGTTTTTGATCTGGGATTAATTCTGGTAGGTTTTCATTGATGAAAACGGTCAAATCATTTGTATCGTAGTGTTTCTATTATTTAAACTGGTGATATCTTTGAATGGAATATCCGAATCGAATAATTCAAAAGGTGATATGAAGACAATGAAGTAGTCTTAAATAATGATTTATTTATTTTGATAAGGATCAATACCTAGGTACGAATAAAGAGCCTTTTCTAGCGGTGGTATATATATTTTTTTTTTTAATAAAAGGACGCTTATTGTGACGTAACTATAAAAGATAGAGACTTGAGAGAATTTTTTTTTAGATAGTAATGTGTCCTGAAAAATTGTAATACATCATTTTGTTCTATTATTAATAGTTTTCACAGCGCACGCGATTGAAGGAATTTTTTTGTAAATTTTTTAGGTTATTCAAGTTTTAGTAAACATTCGTAATTTTTTGAAAATGAAACATAGCCTATGTCACTCGAAAATAGTGTAGCTTGCCAACGGTGAGAGATTTTTTTAAATCGGTCCAGTAGTTTCGGAGCCTATTCATTTCAAACAAACAAAAAATCAAACATTTCCTCTTTATAATATTAATATAGATTATAAGTATACACTATACACTTATTGTGTCAAAAATCATTATAACAATTTCCTGATATTCCCTCAGAGCAAATTAGAAAATTCTTGTAAAAACCTTCATTGTAGGTTGAATTAATTATTTCTCCGATGAAAAGTAATTATAACTCGGGAAATATATTTTTATCGCTTTATTAATTTAAATTAAGAATGCATTCTCTTACGACGGCTTTTGCTATGCTTTTAGTAATAAAAAAGTAATATAACTTTTTTATAGTCTCATTCATTTTTCTGTTTGAATAAAGAAACTACAGGTGGTTCTTCATCCGCATTTTTGCCAGAATTAAAGAAGTCGCAATTTTGTCAACCTACTAATATGTTTTTTACTAATATTTCTTTACTACTTTCTAATTATATCTCTATGTTTCTAACTGTGGTGCCCGCCATATGTCAATTTTGTGTTTTAGGGATTAGTTGACACCTACACAACTATAATATAATAGTAATATCTGTTGAATTATTGGCCTTGTCTCGTGCTAAGTATCTTAAGGACTTGTGTTACGGGTACTAGATAATGGAAATATGTCTTATAAATTTAAGAAATTATAATATTTATTAACGATTTTTGTTATACAGGGTTATTTTTTGGTCACCAATACATAAAATACATCAATAAACATCCATGACCTACGCGGGATTCGCACCCGCGACCCCTGGCGCAACATGCTCCGCTTTTCTAAGCTCTGTATCGATACGCGAGCCGGTCGTCATTTATATAATACAATGTTTCCCTTCAAACTACACAATGCCTGAGCGCCTCAAAAAATACCCCAAAATCAAAGCTTTGGAGCACAATTACACTACAAAGTAAAAACCGCCTCATAAGGAAGTAATAAATTTAGCCAGGGTCGCTCACGGATTTAGTTTACCCAAATGTAGTAAGACCGGCGCCCGGCCCGGTAAAGTCATGAATATGTAATTATTTCTCTGCTATTAATATTTTTACCAGCTCCAGTGGCGTTGATTGCCTCTTGAATTTATTATCTAACTCCACGATAGCCCATCCCCGTATTTATTAAGACCACCTGGCTCGCCGCGAACGCACCTCTCGGTGAATTACGACCAACACACCGCTGATAGAATATTTTATTTACTCTGTTGTGTTGTTAAGGTTGATGCGTAAAATCGGATGTCTGATTTTTATTACGGGGCGCCCGTATGGCGAGTTTTCAGTACATGCGTCATGTAGCGAGGGGAGAATAAGAAGACAATTCGCCTTGTTTACATTAGGAATTAATTCGTCTGTTTTTGTTCATGTCTTAGATACGTTAAATTAAAAAAAAATGGGGTTATAAATTGAATTATATAGAAGAAAATTAAGTTTAAGGACGAATAAAGGGGAAGCCAATCCATCTTGCGTCATAACCTTTAGATGTATACGCGAAAAGGAGACGTTTCATTTCTGGCCCGCATGATGTACCTACATCACGTAATCATCTACGTAAATCTGTAGATCGACAAAAAATCGATTTATATAGAAATTACTTACCTATACATATAAAAAACTAAAATATTTTTGGGACTATTTTACACACTTTCCATTACACACATTAACATTAAAAATAATAAATTATGTATATATATGTAGTACACTTCTATTTAGTAATTTATATAAAAAGATGAATTAAAAAAACATAGTTTAACCCACGAGTACAAAGGTAGCTGCCAACCCCGTGATGGATGTACTATGAGCGTTGTGGGGGTCGCTTTGCATCTATAAACGCGATAAACTTTTGTCTGAAAGCTCTTCATCCGTCAAGAGGGTCGGGGAACACCTACGCCTAGTACCTACAGGTTGTTGAATGCATACAGAGAATTTTTTTTTCTTTTAATAGTTTAAGGTGGCAAATGAACCGCCCATAGAGATCCTCATAGAGGTTATACAGATGCGGAGGCCTCCTTGCCTCAGAAACGAAACACCAGAAAATTGTCACTCCAGTATAGTGTAAGCGAGAAGTACCTCCCCAGTCGTGCTCGCTCAATTCGGCTGCATGCATGCACGTGACGTGACACTTCCTCGTACAAAAATTCATCGAACTAGATAATGGCCCATGGAGGTGGGAAGAGAAAGGGGGCAGCGCATCTGTATAGTCTTTATGCAGATGTCTATGGGCGTCGGTAGTCATCTTAAATGGATACAACTGCTCGTTTGCCCCCCTATACCATAAAAAAAATAATAATTTTACGTTTTCTAGGAAACGCAAATTATTTTTAATGTAGAGCCAAAAAGCATTCCATTATCCAGAATCGAGATTATACGAATTGCCCCATCCAATACATTCTCGGCGCTGAAATGGCGAATGTGTGTGGTATTTGTGCTGATTGCAAATATTACTGTTATTAGATAAACCTCGGATGCGCAAATGTTTGCGGATTTCTCTCATTATTGCGATGAGCGACTCGGATGGCTACGGGTATCGACCAGATATATCTCTTTATTAAGCAAATGTTTCCGTTTGGATGTATTGACGTCATTACTTTATAGAGATAGGTGGCCCATGGAGGTGGAAGGAGGGCAACGCATCTGTATAAACTCTCTACGGATGTCTATGGGCTTCGGTAGTCATTAAAAGAGAGTGGTTGTTTGCCCTTTTATAATATTAAAAAAAGACGGGATCCGGAAGTAAGCAAAAAGACTATGTAAGCAAATAATCTTTAAGTATCGCCTCGAATCGAACTTTTTTTTGTTGAAGCTGGGGAATATATAATACGTATGGCTCCTAGAAGCCCGGGTGACCCTTAGACTATAATCGGAGGATCCCTGATCATCAGGTAATAACAGGATCGCTCAGCAGCAGGCTGGCCTCGTCGGAAAGGCCAGACTTCTCCCTGTGGACTGTCCGGCTGGAGGCCAGACTTCTCCTCCTTGGGGACATCTTCGTCTTCTCGTGTCAGTGTCCAGCTGATCAAATTTTATGTGCCCAGTACTGTGCCACATCTGTAGCGGCAACATTGGCTGCGAGCAGATCCTCGAATGTGCAAGTTCTTGGGCACAGCGGGCACTGGAGTTGATGCTCCATTGATTGGATCGGATCCCCGCATTCGCATTGCTCCCCCGAGCAAGGTATTAGGCTCCAACGACTCCTATTTAGTTGGCATAGGCCTACTTGTGTTCGGAGTCGATTAAGGTACTTCCAAGTAGGCCAAGGCAGGTGGTGGCCTGGGGGGCAGGGCAGGCAGTAGTTCAGCCTTTGGGCCACAAAAAGAGGAAAAAATAGAAATACTAAAAAAAAATTGGTATTTCACCCACTTGACCGCATGACTATATGTCATCATCATATTGCGCATCGTAGTCTACCTCAAACTTAACTTAGATCACTGATCAAAGTTTCCCAGCCAGAAAATATAATAAAAACAAATAACAAAAGAATAAAGATTAAAACCATTTGTATTGTTATAAAAACAAAACCCAAATAACCGTACTCGTACCTGCATTGTTTCATGTTTAATTAGGCGCAAGCGAATTCGTGAGCTGAGCAAATGGCCCCCGGTGAAGATCCTTTGTCCTTTGTGATGGAATTCACAACTTTCTTGCGTCCGCACTGACTTTGAGACCGCACTTCAAAACGTCTCTATTTTAATAATTGAAGGTACCACTTCCCCGGCGCCTTATACCTGTGTGTTAAGGGTTAGAATAGACAATACACGGATTATAATAGACCGGGCGCGCTGTTGTAAAAGCAAACCGTAATATAATGGGACTTTATTAAAGTTTTCTCATTACATCTTGTCTTGTCTTGGACTACAGACGGTTGAAGAGTCCTGCTATGTTTTCCTAAATTGCTACGGAGATCGTCAACTCGTAATAATCAATAGATTTGAATCGACTAATATTCGTCTTTCCAAAAGCAGGCTGTGTTGTAGAATTTACACCCGCGTAAATTTCGATATCCTGGAAAATCTTCCCATGGTACCCCATAGGAACATTTTTCGGGATAAAATCTATCGTATGTGTTCATCCCAGTTACTCTATCCAAGTCTCTCTGTGTGTGCCAAATTTCATGAAATCGGTTCAGCAGTTTTTGCGTGAAGGAGTAACAAACAAACAAACAAAGTTTCGCATATTTTAATATTAATAAGATATCCACTCATTCTACGACTTTCTACAGTACCAAAAAATGCCATTATAGAATAAACCAAAGTAGTGGCTAGTTACTGTGACACCAGTACTTTTGTACCTATATTACGAGTATAAGTAGTAAAGAAATGCTAGCGTTAATGTAGACTACGGCTGTGGTCAAATAATTAAGTTTAGCTATTGAAATTATTCGATAGTGAACGTCACCAGCTAAGCTATTGTCCTTACAGCACTAGTCCTATTTTCACAGATAAAGCCTACTCTCACTACTAAAGCCCACCTATATCCAAATAAAACAAAAGTCTAGCTCCGCTACTGCACACTGCACGCCCGAGGCTCTACATAGCACAACGCAGTAACAATGGCATTGATTTAGTTCTCTATATACAAAACAAGTTTCATTCAATTTCCTATGCCTGTGTCGCTGGATATTATTGTTACGGTAGCAACCATACCGAAACAGAGGAAACATTTCAAATGTCTAAACATGGTCCATTAACATGATCGTTTTGTAGGCGTTTTTCTGAAAATGAAGACTACCTATTTATCAATTGTATTTTTATCCTACCCACATAGTACTTTTATCGTGGTAGGTAGGTACTTAGTTTATATTATTTCAAATATTCTGTATACGAATATAGAGATAATATAAACTAAAATATATAAGATATTGATATTTTACCTAGAATAAAAAGATGTACTTTTTAATTGGGCAAAATAATTATTATTAGTTGAGAGGTAAAGACGATATTTTCGTGCAACTCTAATCAACTAACCCAACTATCATCTTATTATCTAATTAAAGACTATCATGTTCCAATCAATGGGCCCTAAAAGTAATATATCGTCAACATTTTTTTGTAACTATCACCCATTAGATTTGGAAAGTACCCATTACAGAACTCGTATACATTCGCGGCTTCGAAAGCTTATTTTTCTTTATAAATTTACTAAAATAATACAAAGATACACTTGTATAATAACTAGTTGCATTACGCGGTTTCACCCCGTAAGTTTCGATCCCGTGGAAATATGGAGATGAAAAATAGATGTTGGTTGATTCTCAGACCTACCCGATATGCACACAAAATTTCATGAGAATCCGTCGAGCGGTATCGGAGGAGTATAGTAACTAATATTGTGGCACGGGAAATTTATACGTTATAAGAAAAAGTAAACCAACCAATATGTACTGCGCTCGCGGGCTTTACTAATAAAGTCCATCGAGTTTTCCTAAAAGAACCACAATCGCAATGAACTTTTTAATTATCAACTTGATGCCTTTAGAACGGTGTTATTTACGAACCCATAATATTTCAGTTGGATAACATTTGAAAACGAACAGAGGGCGGGAAACTAGTTCAGTTCTCGCGTCCCCCTCGGGCGATACACCTTACCGAGTGCTTTGTTAATTTACCTTACCTTTCAAAAGTAAACTCGCCTAATTGAAATGTATATTTCAAATAACATGTTTGGCCTCGAAGTTTTAATACATCGCTATGTTACATTTCCGTGCGTTTGTTCAACGGACTGTAACTTATCTGTTTTCTGTTATGTATTTATAAATGGGAGATTCATTTTCCATTCTTTAGCGAACTTTTCTATTTTATACATTAATTAAGGAGTGCATAACATAAAATAGAAAACTACCTTAAAATGTTATTGTATAATTTTTTTTAGGGGGCTAACTTGCAGTCGGAGAGATTTTCATGACGACATACGCGTTGCCCTTCTTTCTACTCGCCCCTACATGGGCCACCGGCTACATACACACCGCACCTAACACTACAGCACAGCTGTCACTTGGCATACCATTATCATGTAAGCGAGAGGTAGTGCCGTGCCAATTCGGCTTAATGTTTGCATGCAGCGTGGCTCTACCTATTACTAATAATCTTTCATTATCGAGTGCATAATATAAAGCTTGCATAACATTTGTACCTCAAAATATGATTGTTTAATTTATGCCAGTAATGTATAGCAGCTATTGGAAAACAAAGATAGGTATCCTTCTAATATTATAAATGCGAAAGTTTGTAAGGATGTTTGTTATTCTTTCACACAAAAACTACTGAACGGATTTTCATGAAACTTTACAGTAATATAGATTTCATATCAGAATAACATAATAAGTTAAAATTTACTGGGATTTTTTATAATCCGAAATCCACGCGGGCAAGGCCGCGGGCGGAAGCTAGTATGAAATATATACAAAATTTGGTTCCTAAATCCCACAGCATTCCATAAAATCGCCCTCAAAATTCATGTCCCAGATTTAGCTCATCATGGCATCGCCGAATATTAATTGAGGCTAGGATGGCGCATGAGCGTATCTTTATAGGTAATATGAGGTCGCACCGATCTCAATCCGCATAGCGATCCAGTTCAGCTAATGCTGGTTATTTCGTCATTTGCATTACATTACTTGATGGATATTTTCATTGCATCTATCCAGTATTGCCTAATGATAATGCTAGCTATGATATCTTATGAATTAGATGGATCATGGACTGTTTATCGTATGCATTCCCAGGCCACTGCTGAGCTTAGAGTGTCTTTATTTAGTCATTTTTATAAGTCCATTTATTGATTTGTTCAGTTATGACATCAAGCGTTGAATGAAGTTCTGGTGGGACCCGGGGTTTGGAGACATGGGAGTTAAAAAGGAGGCTTTCTTTTGGGTAAAAAAATTATCTTAAGCCTTAGGGGGCCCCCCTGGGCGGCAGCCTCCTTAAGCCTCTACCTGGACCAGGCACTGAAGACATCTCAAGAAAAGCAGGATTCTGAGTTGTTTTCTAACCCATTATATGAGCCCTCAATGTATAATCAAAGCCGTCTCATTACTTTATATAGATTAAAAAATACTATATTTCAATAGCACCAGTTCTTTAGCTGCAATAAATAACTGAAAAACTATATTTTTACTTTATCTAATATCAGCTAGATTCATTTGACC
>LUGF01047902.1:0-20823 GCA_001625245.1 Calycopis cecrops | reverse complement strand
GTCATATAAGCGTATCACAATGGCAACTGTATCACTTTAGCGTAACACAGTGGCAACTGTGTCACTTTAGCGTAACACAGTGGCAACTGTGTCACTTTAGCGTAACACAGTGGCAAGTGTCATTTTAGCGTAACACAGTGGCAACTATGTCACTTTAGCGTAACACAGTGGCAAGTGTCACTTTATCGTAACACAGTGGCAACTGTGTCACTTTAGCGTAACATAAAAAAAAAAAAATAGTGGCAACTGTGTCACTTTAGCGTAACACTGTGGTAACTGTGTCACACTTACGCCTCTTACAACTAACGATGCGGTCTCCATGATATCTATGCCATAAAACCATAAGTTACTAGACATTGATAGTAATTAAATCAGCTTTGCGAGCCGTACCTGACTGCCACCATTCTTAAGAATCGATAGAGTAAGCATCACATCTAGGTGGAAGTACTTCGCATGGTAACTTACTATTGCTTAGTTCCAATCCCGTTGTCGTAAAATTAAATCCAAGTTGTAACAAGCTTACAACCGGCCCAGAACAACGTATTACTTTGACTATTCATTTATTTAATATTCAAAGTAATACGTTGTTCTGTTCTTATCTACTTTTCTCCATATAAAATCATAGAACAGTCGAGAACATTATGTTGAATAAACACACAGACCAGAAACGTATTGACATCGAAGTACAGAAGTTTTAATATCGGCCGTGCGGTTCCGCGCTGTAGTGCAGTTGGCAGCAACTTTGTTCCGTAATGAACGCGCAGTTGATCCCGCGTCCGGTGTAACGTGCTGGCATAAAAATATTCCAGAGTCCTGTTGGAGTTTTATTATTATTATATTGGATTTGGTATATTGTGTAAATATAAGTTATTAGACTTTTTTTAGCTTTTTTCTCCGGTACAGGAGTGCAAAAGAGCAGCCGGAGCCATTTTCATGACTACCGACACACAAACATCCGCATATGGCCCTCCTCCATGGGCCACCGTCTACTTACACACCGCACGAAACGCGACAACACAGCCGTCACTTTACGCCAGTCTCGTGTAAGCGAGAGGTCGCCGGTCGTGCCGGCCCAATTCGACTGCATGCAAGCATGCAGTGTGGCACTACCTCTTACCAAAAGCTTGCATTGAGTGTTGACTTTAAATGTTGTAGCAATACCACTCGCTGCAAACAGTTAACGCTTACGCAACCGCATACCGGTGAGGCCACTCTATCGTCCTGTGTATTTTTTTTAATTACTGCAGGATATTTGCCTCCTCAAAGAAGAACCGGTCACCATAATCTTACTTAAGTACCTAAGCTAAAGTAACTTAATGAAAAGCATGAATAAAATCAACAAATAATGAATCACTAAAACATGCAATTAGCCTTTGTAGCCGTTTCCTCTGCACGGGAAGTACGTCTAATATGTTATATAAATATTAAATTGTTATTAACAAGCCTGCAAGAGCGCAGCGCGGGTAAGAAACGTTTTAGAAACAAAACAATTGTAATCAGTCCAACCTGTATGGGACTAGCGTGCAGCCTAGGTGATTCCGTTCGGATACACGCACCGACAAAGTATTTGTAATAACATTTAACATAATCAAAATTAAAATATTTTATTAAAATTAACAAATCTCTTTTTGAATGTCAATACTCTACCACCGGTTTAACTCCAGCCCTAACCTGGGAAAAACTGGCGAATCAAAATCACCGGGCCGACTACTGGATGGATGAATGGAACTGAGGACAGAGTACTCTTTGTCACAGGAAAAACTTCTTTGACACGTCTTCCAACAGGCCTTGAGTGAGTCTGAAGAATGTGTGAAGGACTCAACTTAATAATCTTGCACTATTGGCCAACCACACAAAAAACCACGAGAACATATTTTTATTATTCTTAATTTCAAGGTTATAAAGAAATGGAGGGTGGGAACATAAAGATACCTAAATTAATCGCGATATAATCAAATTAATAAACAAAACGATATAAAAAATTCAGATTATAAAGTAAGCACATTGGCCGTTTAATTTATTACTTTGTTTTATTCCCACAAAATTATTGATTCAGCCTAATTGAGCTAGAAATCGTTTCAGCAACTAGTTATAAAACATTTAGCGCTAGCCCGGACTAGCCGCACCAAATTTACCGCGGTAATTACTGTGTACATTAGCCTCCATAATCCATGCCCAGGTCCGCTGTAAAACCATAGTACGCCGGCTTACCGCGGAGGTTATATGAAATTTCTATCTCCTGATTTTATCGCCGAAAATTCATAAAAGTAGTTAATACTGCCAACTCAAGTAAAATAAGATTAAAGTCAATCATTTTTAAATGAATCGACATTGGATAGAAGCTCTCAAATAAATGCATATTGCAGTAACGTTTTTATTTTGTATAAAGTCGTCGAAAGACCATCTATTTCTATGTGGAAGCATTTATGGTCTAGAAATAGTGGTAATAGAATATAATAATAGTATCTTAATAAAATTGTATAATACAGGGTGCTATTGTCAAAGCCCAGACAATATACGAGTACAAATATATAATCTAAAATCAAATAAACAGATACATACTATGTGATGGGCATTATTGAACAAAATTCATATATTTTTTACTCTTTTTACAATACTGCATGTTATAAGCACGTGTATCTTATATATGCAAATGCATGGTAGTATGTGTAAAGTTTTATTTATTACAAAACATTATTATTAAAATATATTACCCTTCTGCACTTCTCTTACATGTAAACTATAAGTGTGACAAATTTCATACTCCTTTATAATTTTCGTAAAATTGATCCTAAAGTTTTTGCTTCACGTATACATACTTCATACTACACATATATAGATAAAATACATATCGAAGTTAAGAGCGATATCTAAGAACGTTGTTTTCATTCAAAACTGGAGACATTATTTTTATATTAATTTAATTGATTTTAGGTTGCAATGTTATTACGGTGATCTGCTTTTCCAACATTCAGGGCATGTCGATATAATCAGATAACATTTCAGCGAGTCTCAAAACGCAGGTGATACGTGTTGTGTATCCGAACGTAATCGAGCTTAGCGCGACGTAACCGCGAGTGTAAGACGGGCTTATAATTCCATTTGTTCAACACTCAGCCCCCAGAGACTGAACCAACTTGCAGACCTAACTTTAATTGAAATGTATTTCCGTTTGTTTCCACTAAACATTGTTTTTTTCATGCTTCTTTAGCGCAATTATACACACATGAATATATGTATGTATAAGCTAGAGTTCGTTTTGAAAAATATTTTGTAGGATAAAATAGACGATTTACAGTACAATAGATACCAAAACAACGGAATTTCTTAGCCCAGAAATTTTGTTGTTTATGGGAACCAAAAATAATCTTTCTAGAAAATAGTTATGCGGTTAATGATGCTTAGGAAGATAAAGCGTCATTCTACTATCAAGTGTGTATATTTACACACATACTATGTTAATGTGTCTGACTGTCCAGGTTACACAGTGTTCGTGTGTAGACAGTGGACTAGGTATTATACCTTTAAAACTATAAATATATTTTTCTTGTACTGGCTCTACTCAAGAGCTTTGAACCTCTTCTTCCTAGTGTATAAACTACTAATGTCTAGTACGCTATAATCTGAACATCCACAAGATATACAAGGCTAAGATGAAGAGAACTTAAGATAAAGGAGTACACAGACTTACGTCATATTAAATATACAATATCATACGACCCTCTGTGAAGTTGCTCGTAAAATTAAACGCGTAAATCACGAAGCTGATGTAGTTTGTGTAGTTTTTATATAAACTTCGTATTAACTTTGAGAGGAAATTTGTTTAATTTTGAGTATAGGAAGCTAGTAATCTAATCGCTGTCCTGTATCGTGAGGTGTGGAAGTATCCGGTAGCCAATGGAGAAGGGAGGATGGCAATGCGTCTATATAACGTCTATGCGGATGTATATGGGCGTCGGTAGTCATGAAAATGGCTATGACTGCTCGTTTGCCCCCTTATGTCATAAAAAAAGGTCGGACCAAAAATTGTTACTGGGATTTTTCATCGCTCTGCTTTTCGTAATTTATTATTATTCAAATAAAAGTCATACAAAATATTGTATTACATCTCTCCTGGTACCTCACGTACTGCTAAAAAGTGAGTAGCTCGGGAACCTTCAGTGATTTCTCCAGAGATATGTTCCGGGAACCCAGGGCCAGCCCTTCGACAATTAATATGGAAACACATTTGGAATACCATAACTTAATGGTAATGAACTGTTCAATAAGTTCGCGCTTGATTTTCACTGTAACGTTTCAAATACATGGAATAGTAGCCGACCCGTGCCCACTTCTTCAGGCGCAAAATAATTTTGTCCATTCGTAATTTTTTATAGTATAAAAGGGCTAACGAGCAGTTGGAGCCAATTTCATGACTACCGACGACCATAGACATTCGGTTATACTATACAGATGCGTTGCCCTACTTCCTCCTTTTCCCTCCGTGGCGCGTGGGCCAAATTCAGTAATTTTGGAGACTATATTATACAAACAAAAAACGTTTCCTCTTTCTAAAATTAGTGAAGAAATAACTGCTTTCTTATTATCCGCACTAATAACAGTAGTTGGGGAAAATAATTCTCATCATTCGATCTTTGCTTTATCGGTATAGTCATACTGATATTTTATTTCGGATAAGCCAAGATGTAAAGAGGGTTGTTATGGTAGATACAAGAGAAAGTCTCAATCGCAATGAATGATAGAGGCTGATCCTCAGAGATGAAAATACAAATATAATGATGATGATTAGGATGATATTTCTAAATGTAACGCAGATTTTCTATCCGTATTGCTGTAGCTCTAAAAACAGCGAAATTACTCATATCCTTAAAATATTGCGTCACTGTTCGCTTAAATTGGGCTAAGCGTCATGAAGCACTGAATGTGCCTAATTAATGTTTACGTCAACGAAAACTTTATGTCGTCGTCTTTTTTATAGAAAAGAGGGGTAATGAGCCTTTGATGACTTTCGATGCTCTTAGACATTACAATAATTGTTATGCAAACGTGTTGCCCTCCTTCCTCCTCACATTTTTAGAGCCACTGCTAACTCAATCACAATTGTCACTTAAAGGCAACAACATGTAAGGGGGTCACTTACCTCCTCAATACTTGTACACATGCACTTGTCTTTAGTTCCATCTATTATAAAATATTTATACAAAAAATATTCCACATTTTTTATACAAATATTTTATATTTTTAATAGAAAAACCTTCTCCACACCAAGAAGCCAGCTTTGTATTCTTTATGCCAGCGGCATTAAAGGAAGTTCTATCAGCTGTTAATTTTGAGGGCAAATTTACAAAATTAAATTACGCTAATGAAGTAAAATACGTGTATCCCCGTAATGGGGCCGCTGGTTCTCCGCAATTGGGATTTGCTTATGAAATATCTGAATGCTTTCCCTTTACACCACGATCCACGATCTTTTTGGAATAATTCTATTAATTAAATTGAAATAAAGTTGTTTTTTTATTACACTAAACGATGTAATGATAAAAATCTTACTCTTTACAATATGACTTTAAATTAGCTTTAGAAAGAGTAAGAAATAATTGATATTTTTAGTGGTAATGGTTGGGAAGACAGAAGATAACTCTTCCTCACATTAAACCGACGTGAAGTGATGAATATGTCGGACGCATTTGTGATTTAAGGGTCCGTGGTTTTATAACTTTTGGTTGGACATATATTTGTGTACGACGCGACGTTATTCACCAAAAGAGCCGTGCATAAAATATATAAAACTGTTTTAATAGTCCACTAAATAAAAAAGAGGTAGAGTACGTGAGCAACTTGAGTAATACTTTCAGAATATTTTTAGACTGCTTAGTTAGTAACCATACTATAGGTCCTGGCGTCTAGAAAATGAACCGGAATGAATGGACCAAAGAAGGTCCCAGTTTTCGGGGTTTCACTTGTATATTTCGCAAAATGCTTAGAAAGTGCTCTACACTATTGACGACTCAGACCCATTTTCGGAATACATGCATTGAAAACATAAAACTTCAAACGAACTATTTTCACTAATTTGTTTCGTAACAACACTATATTTTTGTAAAAGAGTCTCACACTGGATTGCGGCCGGAGTGGAGCGGCACGACCGAGTCGGTACCTCTCGCTTACGTCGTGTGTGTTGCATTTCGTGCGGTGTCTAAGTATTCGGTAACTTATATAGGATGGAGGGTGAAGGAAAGCAACGCATTACCCCTATGTGGATGTCTATGGGGGTCGGTAGTCATGAAGATCGCTACGACTACTCGTTTGCCCCTCTACACTACACACAAAATATCTGGATACATATGAATAACCGCGCTCTATTTTCTAAGCCCCATTCAGTTATTATTGCCACCATTGTCAATTCTTCAATACTACGATACTAGGCTACCATAAGCCTAGACAAACAACACGAGAATCACTTTCTTTGCCTGAGAAAGTAGCAAACATCGATCCCCTCGAACGAGATTCTATTTGCGATGCAAACAAAGGTCAGTAAACTTGTTATTTGCGGGATATAAATATTTTAAATGGCTCCTTTACTTGGGCTCAGATTTGCTTGCGCCGCTCCCGCTCAGCCGAGATCATAGACTCCGGTCTGCGGCAGGCGCGCTTTGAGCAGAAACTAATTGCAAGAGAGCCACGTGACGCGCACTTAGAGACGATGGATGTTACCTGTTATCATATTGTTACATTTTTGTTATTACTTTGTTTCCTTATGCAAGCTAATAGTTTTAATAGCTAGTGACGTTTTGATATGAATTTGGCAGTAGTATTTTTTAAAGTTTGTGGGGGCAAACGAGCAGCCGGAGCCATTGACGAATTACCAACGCCCCTAGACATCCGCATAGAAGCAATATTGAACCGTTGCCCCCCTACCGCCTTCATCGGCAACGTTACACGACTTTGGAAATTATAAATCAATAGATAGGTTCTGCTAATAATGAGCGTTAGTTGTCCTTACCTTCAAATGAACAGCTCTTATGACTATTAAAATTTATTTTACTTTTAAAAGCAGATAAAATTAAAATTTATGTCGATACTTCAGTGTGAATATTTAAAGTGTCGAATGCGCTCAATAAGTCAAAATTTATTGAAATAAAACCAAAATAAAAATAGTTGGTCAGTTGCAGTTGGTCAGTTTAGTTGGTCAGAGTGGAAAGACTGCAAAATTCATGTGCATTTCCTAATACTTACGAGCATTTAATTTTGAACATTTTGGTGTAAGCGATAACATGTGAGCATTTTTAATATAAAGAACATTAGGTACAGTTAACAAAATACCGCTTTATCCGTCTTCTAGGTCTCTATCCACTCATTTTGCCATCCATTCCTTTAGGCGGAAGCCAAAGTAGCCTCTCAATACTTGCAATTTAGACGTTTTTCCTTATAACGATAATAGGAAAAGATCGATTCCCCGTATATTGCCTTGAGATATACCTAACTTACAAATAGGATACGGACGAACCACAATAAAACTCTAATCGACAGAATAATCGACAGAAATAACTATTCAATTATATCCTTACGACTGTGTTTATTCTTATATCTACATTTTAGTATAACACAACTTGCTATTGGCACAAACAGAAGTCGCTATGTCGTATTCAGGTTCGCTGTATATCTTCGTCAAAGACCTCTGGATTAAAGCCAACCAAGATGTTTGCTATACTCACAAATAACTACTTAGGTCCGAGTGTTCCGTTTGCAATACCAAAGTACGTGCTCCCCTATAACCGATAGTAATTTACCGATCCGCAATATTAATCACCCAAGAGCTTTGACATGTGTGACGAATACAAAGGCCAGGCAAAGCTAGGCGGGGTACCAAAGGCTTATCTGCTAGTGTATTTGACTATCTGATTGGATTAAGTTAGAATGTAATTGGTTTGTGTGTTACCAACTATAAGGTTCCTGAACCTTTAACATACATAAATATTCAATAATATAAAAACACACATGGTTTTTCTATTCCTTATTTAAATGCGAGTACAATTCGTCCTTGCATAGATTTTAATTAAATAAAGAAATGTGTACCGATTGGTCACTATCTAATGGAAATAGCTATCCCATCCACTCTCATCACTCTGACTGGACTCACCTCAGCCTTGGTAGAGGTGTGTTTGAATGTTCATCAGTAGATGCAGTAGACGGGAATTTACTTTTTCATTCCTTAAACTTTAAAGATATTTGGCGTGAAGATGTGAGGAGGAGGAAAGGAGAATATAGGAATTCGTCTAAATTTGTCTGTCACTCGCGATTCTCCAGCACAGTATTGTTCTTTTGCTTATTTACCTTTTCCATACGATTGTTTTCTACGGGAGCAAAAAAAAGCCAGAAGATAGAGTACAGAAGTTCTGCATGACATTGTATTATAATAGAATACAATATACATTATTCTTATTGTGTTCTAGTTTTAGTGTATTTGTAGATTTTTAAACCAGATTAGTTGACAAAATATTCTACAGCAGTTCAAGTAGGCCAGAAGCAGTTTCTTTTTTCTAATTTAGCTGGAATAGGGTAAAAACGAGCTGTCCGAGCTATCGGAGCCAAGTAGGTATTTTGTTTCTTACCATATCACATATTATGCCCAGGTTCAATTGGCAAGATGTTTGATTCTCGTCGTATTCGAGTATTCCAATTGTAGTATTTAGTATATTCTTAGATTTTCAATTAGACGACAAATTTCACAGCACTTCAAGTAGCAGCAGTTCAAAGTAAGATGTATTTGTAAGAAGAAACGATACTAATAAAATAATTATACCAATGCAATTGTACAAATGCAAAGCCCTACGAGTACTTCACTATAAATGTGATTGTTTTTCACAATTTTGTTCGCAAAACCAACGGGTCGGATATTACTGGACGTCTGGCCGTTTGTCCGGGCCTGTGTCCTGTGGACCGCGATAGGTGGACACTTGAAATTCTCACAGAGAGCGTATGACTGCCGTCATAACTCCAACTCGTAGTTCTATAACATACGCGTACAAACGAAAATATACAAACATTCAGGGTTATTGTATGGAGTGTATTATAATTTATAAGCATATTGTATTTCGTATTGGTTACTAGATTTGTGCCAATTGGATCCCAAATCCATATATTGTAGCAATATTTGTTTGCAACATGCATGAAATATGTGGTGATAATTAAAGTCGTGGTGTCGGTGAAGGAAATTTCGGACAAAATATCGTGTTTTTAAATGTCATGCAAATGCAAATCGAAACAAACTAATGACATTTTGAGAATGCAGCGCGCGCTCCACAAAAACCTAATTGAAGTATTCAAGTAGTGATCTGGGTTTCATCAGAATTTCGGTGTCCGGGTGTGCTGTGCATGTTTTATGGACGCAAGGAAATTGAAACACGTCCTCGGCTCAGGAGTCGGAGCACAAAGCGGGAAGTTGAGAGCAGTAATTGCCGGCTAATCCCTCACACGACACGTTGTTCACGAGATAGTTGGCTAATACATTTCGTAGACACACGGCTTTACGCCGTTATGTCATATAATTAAATATTTCACCGCCCGTGTAGCTGTTGTGTACCTGAGCGGTGAGTACCGAAATTGATCCAAACACCGCGCAGCAGTGCAGCTTAGGACTTAATACTTCAAAATTGAATGCTGTCGAAAGTAATTCCAAAAACCACATCTCATTACGTCGTAATATTACGTTAGTTTTCCGAATATTGATATGTTTAGTTTCGTACAAGTTCATCAACAAAGAGGCAACACTGTACCTACACCTAACTAGTGATGCGACTCGAGTCATGTTTTTACTCGAGTCACTCGAGTCAGTTTGTCAAACTCGTACTCGAGTGAACTTGCACTCGAGGTACCGATTGAACTCGAGTGAACTCGAATGAACTCGTCACTCGAGTGGCATTTTTACACGAGTATAACTCGAGTAAGGGAACAATCTTACTCGAGTGGCACGAGTCGCAAATTCCTACTCGAGTCGCATCACTACACCTAACCCACGTGACTCATGTACACTCTATTTGTAAATATAACCTTGATAAGGTTAAGGTTAAGGTTTTAAGGACAAGGCAACACTATATCATGCTCGACTTTATCCTTCATTGTATGTAGATGGAACTCTTATTGAATAATTAAATAACTTCAACAATTCTGGAAGCTGAGTTTATATTAAGCGTTGATTTAGTTAATTTAGCTCATTAATTAGCCAGATATTTGCATCTTTAACTTTACGGCAAATATCTCACAACATTCGCTTCAACTTTTACCGCAGCACATGTAAGTTTTCTTTGCACAAAGCTACGTTTAATTGGTTAAAGGCAAACTCACAGTTTGGGCTCCTCTCTGAATGTGAACTCGGAATAGTCATAATATTCCGGAAGCGGATTATTCGACAGGCTTGTGTGACATTTAAACAAACTTTTTTAGATGCAATTGAATTTCATGTGGAAAAAATGGATTGAAGTATTATTATTATTAGAAGACAAAATAAAATTGAGAACCTAGAGAATAACCTATCGTCACTCCTATATAAGCAGAAGCCAGAAAACATTCACTGCTAGCCACAGAACTTTCCCAGAGAGCGCTGTATCACAATCACAAGCTGCTTGTATCCAAGGACTTCTCCGATCTTGACCAGGACATCAGTCGACTGGGTGGGCGACAGACCAACGCTCCGTCGTCCAATGCGCAGCCTCCGCCAGAGGACCTTTCTTACCAGCGATTGTCGGCTCTCCGAGCACCAACGGAAAGCTATACACTATTCAGGAGTAACATAGTAGCACAGTATAACCGACATTCCTTAAATGAACCTGCGAAAAAAACTGTTAAAGTTTTTTTTTATGGTAAAAGGGGGCAAACGAGCAGTCGGAGCCATTTTTTTTTTATGACTACTGACGCCCACAGACAACCGCATCGAGACTATACAAATGCGCTGCCCTCCTTTCTCCTCCCACCTCCATGGGCCACCGGCTACTTACAAACCGCACGAAACGCGATAGCACAGCTGTCACTTTACGCCGGTCTTGTGTAAGCGAGAGGTACCTCCCCGTTCGTGCCGGGCCAATTCGGCTGCATGCAAGCATGCAGTGTGGCACTACCTCTTACTATTTTTCAAACCATTAGTATATTATATATTAGTTTCAAAGCATCCAATTATTTCGTTCTTAACAAAGTATTAAATTGACCAAAACATTGGATTTAAATATGTATGATTGTTATTTCTTTGTTTCCCCGACTAAGGGAGTTATGTTTTGTATATTCAAAATTGCATCCCCTCTCTGACCCTCCTGATTGCTTGTGAGACAAAAGGTAGCCCTTCATCTTCCGCGTGACGTCATCCATCTTATTGCCAAATTTTATTACTCGCCGTTTGTCCGTTTTGTGCTCCAGTAAAACAAGCTTATAAATAAATGATTTTGTTTACCTATACGTACTATAGACATATATAAGGCTGTAAGAAATATATTAAAGCTGTAAGTAAAATTAAACACTATACACCCTTCTAGACAAGAACTCGTGTTTGCAAGAGATAGCAGTAATTAATTAATTGATGCATCACTGCTAGATTAGACCAGCATGATCTAATCGTATTCAACTGCAGATTCTAATCGAGTCCAGTGTCTTTAGTACTAATGCGACTCTGTATGCATGCAGCCGAATTAAGCTGGCTCGGCCATCAAGATAAGTACTGGCGTAAAGTGACAATTGTGTTGTCACTTGTCGCGTTTCATGTGGTAAGAATCCTGTGATCCAAGAAGTGGTTTTCCCTGTATACAATAAAAAAAACCAGGCCAAGTGCGAGTCGGACTCGCACACCGAGGGTTTCGTAGGAACGGGAGGTATGAGCAAAAGTAATAGACGTTGAGAAAATTACACTTCCCTGCGACAAGTTGACACACTTATATATGCGGGTGCTTGCATACATTTAGTATGAAACGAACTACATGCATTAATTGGTGATGATTTTTCCAGTGATATAAATTTTATTTACCAATTTTTAGATTTATTCCTATATGTATACTGTAAGGTCTTACTTCTTGCCAAATTTTAGAATTCTCGCTCAACGGGAAGTACCCTATAGGTTTTCGAAAAAGTGCGTTTTCATACAAAATTTGTACATAAATGGCTATAACTTTTCAAGGCATCAAGATGTAACTGACCTCCGTATTTGACAAAAATTTCAGTTTAATCCCTTTACGCGTTTTAGAGAAAAGGGTCTTGACAGACGTACAGACAGACGGACAACAAAGCGATCCTATAAGGGTTCTATTTTTTCTCTTTGAGATACGGAACCCTAAAAACGTAACAAGTTTACCATTACTAAACTTATACAACTGCCTTCCTCCGCAGAACAGAGATTCTCAAATTGAACACAAGATTAAATTCAAATGTTAAACTATGACCAAGATGTTCAGACGTCATTCGCAGGCAATGTCGTTTGCATAAGGACAAGGCAAGGACAAGGACAAGGACAAAGTACAAGGCTGGCATGCGTAATTAATGGGCTGAGAGTGAAGTTGTAGCAAAAAGGAGGTTGATATATTAATGGTGGTGTGCCCACTACACACACAATGGCAACCATGAACGCGTAGACTTTATGAGATCCTTAATTTACCCTACTATATGCAGTTGCAGCACTGCATGCCCTCCTTTTCTCAACTTTTCTCCATTTTATTTAGCCGTTGTGTTACTAATATTATTTTTCATCAATTATTTTTTCTACACGATTTCTTCCGTTGAATCTATTAAAAGTTTTGTTAAATAATACTGTTTGAGACTTTCGCGTTTGTTACACATGATATTGTATTTACTTTACGGGTTTTGACACGTTAAGATATTAGAGGCGAAAAATATAAATGTTTGCTTGACGTTTCGACTGAGTTACACCACCCGTGGTCTCGAGCCGACTGATCGAGCAATGGCATATGTTTTTGGCCTTTAATATCTTAACGTTTTAAAATCCGTAAAGTAATTATAAGTTTTGTTAAATGTCACACGAAACTATCGAATAATCCGCTTTAGGAATATTACGACTATTCCGAGTTCATATTCAGAGAAGAGCCCAAACAGGGCGTTTGCCTTTACCAATTAAGAGTGGCTTTGTGCAAAGAAAACTTATATGTGCTGCAGTAAAAGTTTGAGCGAATGTTGTGAGATATTTGCCATGAAGATAAAGATGCAAATAACTGACGAATGATTGAGCAAAATTAGCTAAACCGACGCTTAATACAAACTCAGCTTCCAGAGTCGTGGAAGTTATTTAATTATTCAATAAAGAGTCCCATCTACCAATGAAGGATAAAATTGAGCATTATAAATTATGTATTATATCTTTTTCTGAAAAGAAAAGAAAAGAAATATGTATAGTGTCATATCATGTGAGTTTGGTACCTATACTTAGTCTGGCCATAAATACTGTAACAATTAAAAATAGAAAAAAATATATTACATTTAAATTTACGACGATACGATTGTTCATTGTGTTTTCTCATTTTGGCGACAATACAATGTACAATATTTTTCGATATTAAAATAACATGATGGGATGATAAAGAAAACAGAATCGCTTATATGCATTTGGCTCCATACCTACGCAAAGTAGGTATGGAGCCAAATGCAATTTTTTAAACCCTCCATACACTTGGTATTAGCCAAATGTGTGTGTACCGGGCTATTAATAGATACAATGAGACTTCCTCTGTTTATGACAGAGAAAGATCTGGCCGTCAACGTAGTGTTCGCGCAAAAAAGGTGGCCAAAGCAGTAAGGGAAAGAATTCGAAGAAATCATGACCGAAAGCAAAAGATTTTATCTCGCGAAATAACGATAGCACCATACAAACAGACATAGAACCATGTCGCGTATTTTAAGAGATGACTTAGGATTTGCAGCCTATAAAAGACGAACTAGTCATTTCTTAACTGATAAATTAAAGATGAATAGGGTGGTAAAATCGAAAAAACTACTGAAGCGGTACGCAAAGCGAGGTCACAAAAATTTTGTTTACCTACGGATGAGAATTTTTTTACAATTGAGCAACATTTTAACAAACAAAATGACCGTATTTGTGCTCAATGCTCCAAGGAAACTTCCCAATTAGTCGACAGAGTGCATCGTGGGCATTATCCCACTTCGGTGATGAGTTGGTGGGGTGTTAGCTATGAAGGAGTGACTGAGCAATATTTTTGAAAAAAGGTATCAAAACATCGGCGCAAGTGTATCAAGATATCATTCTTGAGAAGGTAGTTATGCCCCTTAATAACACCATATTCACAAACCTAGTATATGGTCCTTCCAGTAAGACTCGGCGCCGGGTCCTAAAGCTCGGTCCACGCAGTCTTGGTTGAAAGCGAACGTCTAGGACTTCATCAGAGCTGAAGACTGGTCGTCGTCTAGTCCCGATCTTAATCCGCTGGATTATGATTTGCAATTAAAAAATATTTTTGTTTCTTTGTAACAGAACCTATGGCTAGACTAGGTATACTTTTGCCTATTTCTTGATATAGGTACCTACCTTTAGTTTTCCTTAACCCGCAGGTCCTACCTGTAAAAACATAATCATTAAATTAAGGTTACCATTCTAATATAATGACGAAATTAGACATGATTTCTCTTTATTATAATCATGTTCGACAATATTAAATGTTTCAAGTTCCAATGAAGTCCTAAGACCTAAACCGTACCCGGTTTTTCTATCAATTTGATCACTCACCGCTCAGGTACACAACAGCTACACGGGCGGTGAAATATTTAATTATATGACATAACGCCGTAAAGCCGTGTGTCTACGAAATGTATTAGCCAACTATCTCGTGAACAACGTGTCGTGTGAGGGATTAGCCGGCAATTACTGCTCTCAACTTCCCGCTTTGTGCTCCGACTCCTGAGTCGAGGACGTGTTTCAATTTCCTTGCGTCCATAAAACATGCACAGCACACCCGGACACCGAGGTTCTGCTGAAACCCAGATCACTACTTGAATACTTCAATTAGGTTTTTGTGGGGCGCGCGTTGCATTCTCAAAATGTTATTAGATTTCTTCGTTTTGCATTCGAAATTTAAAACACTCGATATTTTGTGTGACTGACTGACTGCTTATAAACTTACAATGTATAATACAAATTGTATGTCTTTATTGTATACTAGTATATTTTCGTTTGTACGCGTCTGTTATAGAACTACGAGTTGGAGTTATGGCGGCAGTCATACGCTCTCTGTGAGAATTTCAAGTGTCCACCTATCGCGGTCCACAGGACACAGGCCCGGACAAACGGACAGACGTCCAGTAATATCCGACCCGTTGGTTTTGCGAACAAAATTGTGAAAAATCAATCACATTTATAGTGAAGTACATTTGCATTGTGACAATTACTTTATTTGGTATCCTTTCTTCTTGCAAAGACATCTTGTATTGAACTGCTTTTCACCTACATGATCTGTTATAGAATTTGATATCTAATTACAAATCTAAGAATGTTTCAATACGAATAACAATCAAGCATCTTGTCGATTGAACCTGGGAATACTATGTGTTATGGTAAGAAATGGACTGGAATCCCCAAGGGAAGCGGAAACGCGGTCGTCCCAAGCAAACCTGGCGACGCTCAGTTCTTGACGAGGCGAAGAAGATTGGCAAGACTTGGAGCGAAATCAAACGCGACGCTCAAGACCGACCGACCTGGAGAGTCACTGTGGACGCCCTCTGCCCCAACTCGGGAACTTAGGAATATAAGTAAGTAAATGGTAAGAAATAACTATTTGCTTGTGTCGGTAGTCATGAAAATGGCCCCGACAGCTCGTTTATCCCCTATCCCCATCTAACTATTAAAAAGAAACTGTTTGGTGTCTACATGGAGTGCTGTAGAATTTGTAGTCTCATCTGGTTAAAAAATCTACTACTACGCTAAAACTTGAATACAATAAAAATAATGTATTCCATTAGATTATGTCATACCTATAGAATTTAGTCGTGTCTATTTTGATTCCGTGGAAAAAAATCGTATGGATACGAAAATGATCAAGAAAGGTTAACAACGATAGAAACAATACTATATTTTTTTTTTATAGCATAGGAGGCAAACGAGCAGTTAGGTCACCTGATGTAAAGTGAACACCAAACGCCCACAGACATCCGTAATACGAGTACCAGAGGTCTAACAGATGCGTTGCCGACCTTTGAGGAAAGAATAAGCTCTTTTCTTGAAGATCCCTAGGTCGTATCGGTCCGGAAATACCGAGGGGGCAGCTGATTCCATATTGCAATGGTGCGTGGGATGAAATTGCGCTTATAGCGCACAGTAGTAGACTTCGGAGGATATATGCTAGAGAATCGCGAATGACAGTTATACAAATTCCCACCATGTCCTTTCCTCCACACTTTTTCACGTCAAGTCTCACAATACCCTTAAGGGGAATAAAAAAGTAAATTCTCGTCAGCTGGATCTACAGATGAACAAACCTCACCAAGACCGAGATGAGCCGTACCTATACAGAGTATGTACCTATATGTATCTGACCTAAACAGAGTGATAGAGCGGAAGGGATAAATATCGCCAGTAGATTGTGAGCGATCGGTACACATTTCTTTTAAATAATTAAAATCTGTTGCAGGTCTAGTATCACACATATATTAATCAATAACCTAAAACTTACAGGTTTTAGGTTATTGATAATATACACCGAAATATGAATCCAATTCTATTTTAACCTAATGGAATCAGAAAATGCACTAGCAGATAGACCTTTGGTTAGGTTTATTAACAGATAGTCAAATACACTAGCAGATAAGCCTTTGGTACCCCGCCTAGCTTTGCCTGGCCTTTGTATTCGTCACACATGTCAAAGCTCTTGGGTGATTAATATTGCGGATCGGTAAAGTACTATCGGTTATAGGGGAGCACGTACTTTGGTATTGCAAACGGAACACTCGGACCTAAGTAGTTATTTGTGAGTATAGCAAACATCTTGGTTGGCTGTAATCCAGAGGTCTTTGACGAAGATATACAGCGAACCTGAATACGACATAGCGACTTCTGTTTGCGCCAATATTAAGATATTAAGATAAATACGGCTATTAAAGTATTAATGCATAATTATTTTCGTCGAATTTGGGTTAAAAAGAACTTCGTGTGTGTCTCATATCTCACTGCAAAAAACAATTGTTTGTAAATTATTTTTATAACGAACGACGAGGCCGAGTAACACAACTAGTGTTATTTAATTCAGCAGTTTCCTATTTACAGTACAGAGATGTATTTTTAATCACTCTTCACGAGTTATTAGTACACGCGTAGTAAATAAAAAATGGAATTGCTTCATACAACTTCAGCTATGGCCTGATTAGTGCGTCGTTTGTGAAGTTATATTATGTCGTCTCGTAATCTTTTATAACAAGTGTAACAAGCGTGGAGTTGCTGGTTAATATTTTTTTATTATTGTAAACGTTATCATTTACAAGTTACATAAGAATGTTCATAATCAAATGTTCTTATTTATAATAATAAGTATTAGGATATGCACGTAAATTTTGTTTTTATTTCAAAAAGTTTAGAGACTTACCTACTCAGTGATGATCCACTGGAGCATCAATATAAATTTTATTCATATCTGCTTTTAAAAATTAAAATACTTTATAATAATCATAATAGCTGACAATCACGCATGACGCTTATTAATTGTAAGCAGAACCTTATCTATTGATTTATAATTACCGAAGTCTTGTGACGGGGTCCATGAAGGGAGGAGGAGGAAGGAGAGCAACGCATCTATAGAGCTTCTAGATGTCTAGGGGCGTTGGTAGTTCGAGAATGGCTTCGGCTGCTCGTTTGCCCCCTTATACTATAAAAAATGCTACTGCCAGATTCATATCAAAACGTCACTAGGTAATCTAATATATAAAATTCTCGTGTCACAGTTTTCGTTGCCATACTCCTCCGAAACGGCTTGACCGATTCTCATGAAATTGAGTAGGTGCATAGCATAGCATATTGAGTAGGTCTGAGAATCGCCAACATCTATTTTTCATCCCGATATTCCCACGGGATCGAAAGTTACGCGGGTGAAACCGCGGGGCGCAGCTAGTAAAACTATAAGCTTGCATAAGGAAACAAACTAAGTAATAACAAAAATGTAACAATATGATTACAGGTAACATCCATCGTCTCTAAGTGCGCGTCACGTGGCTCTCTTGCAATTAGTTTCTGCTCAAAGCGCGCCTGCCGCAGACCGGAGTCTATGATCCCGGCTGAGCGGGAGCGGCGCAAGCAAATCTAAGCCCAAGTAAAGGAGCCATTTAAAATATTTATATCCCGCAAATAACAAATTTACTGACCTTTGTTTGCATCGCAAATAGAATCTCGTTCGAGGGGACCGATGTTTGCTACTTTCTCAGGCAAATAAAGTGATTCTCGTGTTGTTTGTCTAGGCTTATGGTAGCCTAGTATCCTAGTATTGAAGAATTCACAATGGTATCAATAATAACTGAATGGGGCTTAGGAAATATAGCGCGGTTATTCAATATTTTTTACGAGACTTTTTGTAATATCGAGTGCAAACGAGCAGTCGGAGCCTTCTCCTAGTTTGGCTGGCTTTTAGCGTTGGACTCCTTCCTCCTCAGTCCTCTATGGGTCCACGTCACTGGATACTCACATACCGCATGAGGGCAACAACACAGCTGTCACTAGAGGTACCTCCCGGATCGTTAGCTGCAATGCAGCTTGGCACCTTGTACTAAAAAAGAGTACCCATAGCTGTGAAACAAATAAATAAAAATCGTAGGTTTGAATTTTTTTAAGCTTCCAATGCAAGTAGCATGCAGTGTGGCACTACCTCTTACTACTTCTTCCCTCGTATTCTATTCCTTTTTAATTGAGTGGACTAACATATTTGTTTTTATTATTGGATCGGATCGGATCCTTTGATGCTTAACGACGTGCATAAATATCTTCTCAAGCAAAAGGTAGGGGTTAGAGGTTACCCTCCAAAGAAGAAAAGTGACAGACACATCCATCACTTCTCGTTGGTATGTGAGCAAGAGTTAGCTCTCCGATCTTGCCAGCCCTATTCTAGTGCATGTAGCTATCTCTATGTAAGTAACATTACTACTAATGACTAAAAATTTCATTTACCTATTAATCGTCGTATTAGCTAATTTAATATCTTAATAAAAAATTCACATTTTCACAAAAAATAACGATATTAAAATTAATTAAATAGAATTATTCCAAAAAGATCGTAGGTCGTGGTGTAAAGGGAAAGCAATCAGATATTTCATAAGCAAATCCCAATTGCGGAGAACCAGCGGCCCCATTACGGGGATACACGTATTTTACTTCATTAGCGTAATTTAATTTTGTAAATTTGCCCTCAAAATTAACAGCTGATAGGACTTCCTTTAATACCGCTGGCATAAAGAATACAAAGCTGGCTTCTTAATATGGAGATGGCTTTTCTATAAAAATTGTAGGAATAATTTTTTCTCTTTAATTATAAAAAAAATATAATATGTAGGAGTAACTACAAGGAATTGCGAGTGCTATGTGGGTACAAACTGTCATATTATATTACAGACCCATATCCTATGCAATGCTGTTCACGCTACTTAATTCATACGAAAATTGCACGAATCTTACCTATCTCAACCTAGGCGTCATTTAACGCCAGTATTAAAGAAGTTAAATATTTAGTCGACAATTAGGATGTCAAGTGGTGATGTTGCTCATTTTGCATTTATGTTAGCAATTGGCGTGAAAAAAGCTTAAGAACGTAGTGTAAAATTATTGTAAGTTACATGTACCTCTAATGCTTACAGAGTGTAATCTCCAAATACCAGCTAAGATATCGCATTTTGTGTGGGTTACTAGTTTCCAGTGGCTGAAATAAAGGAGGGCAGGAGGGCAACATGTCTGAATAACAATTATTGTAATGTCTAAGAGCGTCGGAATTCATCACAAGCTCGTTACCCCCCTTTCCTATAAAAAAGACGACGCGACGACATAAAGTTTTCGTTGACGTAAACATTAATTAGGCACATTCAGTGCTTCATGACGCTTAGCCCAATCTAGTTGAACGGTGACGCAATATTTTAAGGTTAAGAGAGTAACTTCACTGTTTTTAGAGCTACAGCAATACGGATAGAAAACTCGCGTTACATTTCAGGCCTTGCTACATTTCGGATAATCATTATAATCATCATCATTAAATTTGTATTTTCATCTCTAAGCATCAGCCTCTATCAATGATCGCTAAAAAGAGAGTTTTCCTTGTATCACAACAAACAGTTCCCTTCTTGGCTTATGCTTTATCGGAAATAAGATATCAGTATTACGATACCGATAAAGCAAAGATCATAATGAATGAAATTATTCTCCCCAAGTACCGACATTAGTGCGGATAACAAGAAAGCAGTTATTTCTATATCTATATATATATGTCGCAGTCGGATTGTATAAACCGCCGTATTACATTACGGCTAGCCATTTAGAAAAACGGGGCCGTTTTGTAATGCGGCGGGTCAACGATTAGCCGGATTGTCGTTGAGAAACGTTCTACAATATGGCGGCTCACGTTTAGCCTCATTGTGCCAATCCACTGGACTCGCTCGCTTCGCTCGCTCGTTGTGTATAAACATAGTCTAACCTAACCTAACCAATCCAAGTATGATTCTGCATATATATTCAACAAGTTTCCGTTGTTTGAATCAATGTTTTTATCGCATTCTAGTGAGACATTTTCCTTATTTGACGCCATTATTGTTGTGAGCGCCGCGAGTGTTAAAATTGGGAACTATATTCTGTCAAAGAGCCGTACC
>LUGF01047890.1:875569-893069 GCA_001625245.1 Calycopis cecrops | reverse complement strand
TACACGAGACCGGCGTAAAGCTGCTGACAGCTGTGCTGTCGCGTCTCGTGCGGTGTGTAAGTAGCCGGTGGCCAGTGGAGGGTGGAGGAGGAAGGAGTGTAACGCATCTACAAAACATCTATGCGGATCTATAATCAGGGAACTAATGTGAAGACATGATATTTTTGTTGAAGCTTATGAAACACTAGCCTACGCCAATAATAAGAAAAGAGCTTATTCTTTCTTCAAAGGTCGGCAACGCATCTGTTAGACCTTTGGTGTTACAGATGTATGTGAGCGTTGGTGATCACTTTACATCAGGTTGCCCAAATGCTCGTTTGCCTCCAATGCTTAAAAAAAAACAAGTTAGGCGTCAAAAATAAAATTGTCAATCCTCCATTTACTCCCAAATAATGTAGTTTTCTGTTAGTGAAAATATAATTAAAATCGGTCTAGTATTACTACGGTCGGCACTAGTATATTTTTGTTGGAGCCTAGAATTTTTTTTATTTGTTTTTTCGAACAAATTAACAAAAATATATTTTCTCTTGTTTATTTATCTTTCTTTATAACATAGATTAAAAACCATCATATCATTACGAGGATATTAAAATCAACAATGGAAGACGTATACGAAATTATTACTCAGATTAGTAGGTATTATCCACACAACATTAAAAACACTACAAGGAACTTTTATGAAACCTATTTAGATCGAAAAGAATTCACACAAAGAATGATATTCTTTCTCCTTTTAATTCAAATTGTATGATTGTGTGTATTGCAAATAAATTATTCTTATTTTTATTTATACAACAGTTAGCCAATATTTTACCAAACAAATCTCAGTGACATGAATAATAAACCGGGACTTATGTAGGATGAAGTGCCTTTCGTGGAGTAGAAAAGAAAGCTAAGCCTCTTAGTGCAAGGCGTAAGAGATACTATGGTCCGAATTGGTTCCATCGGCTTATAAGGATTATCTACAAATCCAGTTAGATATTGTAGGGAATGGTCTCACCTTTTTGTGTTTACTTACATAATATGCTGATTATATTGTGATTATAGATTGGTTTTAAAGAGTAGGTACCAAATTTTCCCGTTTTTTGGGGAAAATAAATTAAAAGAGAGCGTCGTATGAACCGATCGCTTATTAATATTATAATATTACTAGCTGCGCCCCGCGGTTTCACCCGCGTAACTTTCGATCCCGTGGGAATATCGGGATGAAAAATAGATGTTGGCCGATTCTCAGACCTACTCAATATGCTCACAAAATTTCATGAGAATCGGTCAAGCCGTTTTGGAGGAGTACGGCAACGAAAACTGTGACACGAGAATTTTATATATTAGATACTAGCTGCGCTCCGCGGTTTCACCTGCGTAACTTTCGATCCCGAGGGAATATCGGGATAAAAAATAGATGTTGGCCGATTCTCAGACCTACTCAATATGCTCACAAAATTTCATGAGAATCGGTCAAGCCGTTTCGGAGGAGTATGGCAACGAAAACTGTGACACGAGAATTTTATATATTAGATATTATATTATCTGTAATGGAAAGTCATATTAATAAAATGTATCACCAAATCACTAAAAAAAATCGAATGAAATTTTACCACTAATACAAAGATAAATAATATAGATAAAGTACGTAATCAAATCAAAATAAGAAAATAATACTTTTAAATGATTTTCACATCATTTGATCCAACATTAACGGTTCTTTTTTGTTGTTAGTATTAGGAATTTTGTTTCTCCCACTATCTGCAAAAATAAGTGCTCTATCTATCAATTCAGTACCCGTAAAGGACAAAGAAACACTGATTTTTGTATAATATGTACCTACATGTGTTTTGTATTACTATGACTCGAAGCGTTGAGAGATTTATAGTGTTTGACGCGCATTATGAGTATAAAGTATAGATCGTGTAAAATTATAAATATCTAAGACGGACAAGTTTAATTACCTATTAAATACATTAACTAATAGAAATAGGAAAATCTATGACTGATGCTTTTATTTAATACACCTCAGAAAGAAAGTGAGAAATAGAAGGATAGATTTCACAGATCAAATTAAGGATAAGGTGTAGTTATATCAGCGCATCACATTGGCGCATCGAGAAGAGCTCAGCAACTTAAATAAGAAGAAGAATAAGAAATAATATACTGCTTATTCAAGAGCCGAGATACCATTAGCATTAGTGCAATACTTGCATAAGATATATCGTTACTGACTTAAGCCCAGCAGGGGACAAATAATAAGCCGTTCCTATCTTATCTCTATCAAAATTTTTAGGTTAAAAATAAGTTAACATAAATTTAAATAGAGAAATTGGACCACGGCGCGAAGTATTTTAGTTTCGTAAATTTATAATTTTGTACGTTAAAAAATTTGGATGGTGCCTGACCTCTTTGCTTTGTGCTCTAGGTACATGCTTAACATTGAGTTTTCCATTTCACAAAGCGGGTTCTCGACCTCTTACTAAGTACGAGATCGTTTTTCTCCTCCTACATAATTAAAATTAGTAACAATGAAAACTCTATTGTACATTTTAGTTTGGAATATATTAGAATTAAATACAAGCGGCCAATGTAAACATTTTTATAACCTTTACGGATTTTATTTAAATCTTTATTTTGTGTGTTTTTCTATTTTGTCCTTTTCTTTTTATTTAAATAATCAAATATCAAATTATCTTTATCTAAAATGATTTCTAAGATCGTACAATCAAATTTGACTTTCATAACAAAAATCTTATAAAAACCTCGTGTCACATTATTTCTGGAACGGAAAGCAATCCAATCAAGGGCAGGATATTTTTAATCCCATCTTATTTACCTTAACTACTTTTATATTTGAATTACTTGAAAAATGTTATTACATCTAGATGTAGAAATTGATATTTGTGAGACGTCAGTATATTAGCTAGTAATTCCTACTAGTTTTCAAAGTTAAATACAGATTCTATCCATCACGGATTGGTTAGTGAAACTTGCTAACTGTTGACTAAGTCCCGGAAGCCAAATGAATTGGGTTTAGGAATTAGATTTTCTTGGAAAGTTAAATCAAAGAGCTAGTTGAACATACAGATTATGTTACGCCTATTTTAAATTGCACCTGAACTGGGCCGATACGGTCGATGTACCACTCGTTCAGTTGGTACCGGCCGTGAAGTGCAGCTATTTGTTGCATTTCGAGCGGCTTGTGAGTAACCAGTGGTCCATTGGAAGGGAGGAGGTGAGGAGGGCAACTCATCTGTTAATCGTACGGATATCTATGGGCGCCGGTAGTCTTCAAAAGGCTTCGACTGCTCGCTTGTCCCCTTATACTCAATGAATGGGGGATTATAAAAACTTTACTACCCCCAATCCCCACCCCCTCTGCGTTTATTAAATAATACTTGCGCTTATCATTAGACATAATGATGATATGCTTATCATGATGATGATTATCCGTCCGGATCAGGTCTAATCATGATAAAATAGGTGTGATAGCGTTTAAACACCCCGTAAATACATTTATCTTGCTCAGCAACTCTTCAAGTTCGTTACATAATTTATTTACAGCTCGGAAAGCAGGATCACGGATCTGTCACGAATAAAATGTTAACGACTCTCCATGTAAGAAACATTTTCTTGTTTATATTTGAGCTTATAAAATATGGAACACTCAAATAATAATAAATGTCAATAAATATGTATGAGTGATCACACGATGTTAACCACGTACCAAATAAGCTTGTAATATATTTATTTAACTGGGGACTGGAATGGAATGTAGTCGGAGGTTCGTTTGTAGTCTGCCCTCTCAAGAGGTCAGAGTTGAGCACACTACAGCGAACTCAACCCAGGTGCAGTTGAAACTCGAAAATGAGTCTCTCCGCGAGAACAAATTGTGTTATAAATTCAAGAATATACATTCAAAACATTGTACTATGTGTATACCTAGTTTTAATGCATACAACAATGCATGCAGTGATCATTGTAAACAGGTAGGTATCAGGTAATTTTTTATACTAAAGTTCTGGAGAACTTTCCAGAACTCCAGACCAGCTTCAATATCCATTTCGTTCTATTTTGTATCGCCGATACTTAGATGCTATATATCCTGTAATTCTATATTTGGTCTTCTAGAAACTAAAAGATCAAAATCGGCTACAGCCTCTTACAAAATTATCCTAATATACATAAACTAAGTTCTGGCTTCAGAACTCCCCTAATTATAACTTTGTTTTGATAGATGACATATCAAAATATTTTTTTATAAAAAACACAAACGTAAATAGGTTTCAGATCAAAACTTTCATACTATACTACTATACTGTCCGGAATATATATTCAGACATACAGTATTTCTAAAGATATATTTTTTATTTAGTTTATGGAAGTAAACTAGCTATCGCAGCCATTTTCATGACTACCGACCATAGACATCCGTATAAAGTATAAACACATGCGTTGCCCTCTTTTCTCCCCTCTACTCCATGGTTTACAGGCTACTTATATATCCCTACTAATATTATAAATGTGAATGTAAGTTTGTTTGTTACGCTTTCACGCCAAAACTACTAGACCGATCATTATGAAACTTTGTACACATATTCCTGGAGGTATTAGAAATAACATAGGATACTTTTTATCCCGAAAAAATGTTCCTGAGGGATGCCATGGAATGATTTTCCACGATATCGAAATTTACGCGGGCGAAGCCGCGGGGCGCAGCTAGTACAATATAAATATTAAAACAAAGTCTTTGATCCTCAACAAGTGCTACCTGTTAAGCTACCCGTATTATGTAAGCGTAATTTATTATTAATTTTACCTGAAGTGTTTCACAAAGATAATTAAATTTTCTTTCGCTAATGATATCCCGCTACAATATAAGAGACTGCTTATTAATTAATTAATATAGCAAATATCTAACCTTAGCTTATTAATAGGCATCGCATCTTACATGAAATACAACATCAATTAAATTATGCTACGAATTAGCATCACTACATAGTATAAAACAAAGTATTTATAAGTATTGATAGATGAAAAAAGACTCGGACTACTCGATCCCATATGGGCCGTTGGGCTCTGACAAACTGCACAAAATGCGACAACGCATCTATCATTTCATCTATAGTTTGCTTATTTAAAAGAGCGATACGTTTCGATTAGTGCTGGCTAAATTTGGCTGCAATTCATCTCTGACATCTTACAAAATTATCCTACTTCTTAAAACAACCGGCAGCTAAACTAAGTTCTGGGTAACCGCAGCTATCTGTAATGTTTTAGAATGCGCACTTCAAAACTTAAATCCATAAATTGACCACACTAGAGGTATCTGACTAACCTCATCATCAAAGAGATTAATCAATCCATCTACCTAATACTAAGACTTTATGGATGACAAGCTTCCGCCCGCAGCTACGCCCGCGAAGAATCCCGACTTCACAAAATAGAGTTATAATATACATAATATAAACCTTTCTCTTGAACCACTCTATCTAAACCTCATCAAAATCTGTTGCGTAGTTTTAAAGATATAAGGATACAGAAACACAGACTGCGGAAAGAGTGTTTTTTATGTTAGAGGAGGGCAAACGAGCAGTCGGCATAGAGACTATACAGATGCGCTGCCCTCTTTTCTCCTCCCACCTCCATGGGCCACCGGCTACTTACACACCGCACGAAACGCGACACCACAGCTATCACTTTACGCTGGTCTCGTGTAAGCGAGAGCCTTGCATGCCTTGCCATGCAAGCATGTAGTGTGGCCCTACCTCTTACTTACGTTTTATACTATAATATAGTGATTCCTAATTAAATTTCTTTTGAAAAGTCTTTATTTAGATTTACCTGATTGTCTTTAATTGAATCTTGCAAATAAAATATCGTCCAATTCCAGTTTACTGGAATTTTTCAAGGATTTGTAAATCGGATGGCAGTGCAAAAGTGTTATAATTTGGAGCTGATCTGATAGTGGAGATGGAAGATAGATGTAGAAACGTAATCAAGTCTAGCAAGTTAAATTTGATTCACTCTCCGACTACCGCATAATGCTGTCGAGTTTGAACTTGTTTGATTTGTCTTGATGAGGGAATTTTATATCGACTGTGAACCAGCAATTTGTCCTGTACGCTTTGCGGTCTAGTGGTAAGCGTGTTCTGCTGCGTGAACTGCCTACAAAAGTGAGGTCTCGGGTTTGAATCCTGGGTCGGACCTAAATTGTTATTGGGTTTTTTCAATTTCTAATAACAGTCCGGAGTCACACAAGCGGTGTTACACTCCCGTGCCTCAGAAAGCACGTTAAGCCGTCGCGTTGGTCCTGTGCTTGATTTCTCTCCGGTCGTGTCGGACTGCCGTCTCATCTCAATATGAGAATGAGGGAATAGAGAGTGCACTTGTGCACTAAAATATGTCCTACGCAGATGGCACGTCTATATACACGGCTGCCGTAGACGAAATCGGCTAGGACTTTTATTATGTCCTATCTCAAATTTTATGTGAAATCACTTTTAAACAATACTGTGTACTACTTCCAATCATTTTCCGTATCCACATGACATCCACTAGACATTTTCTTTTAAATAAAATTCTCGTGTCACAGGATTCGTTACCATGCTTCTCCAAAACCTCTAGCCTGATTCTCATGAAATTTTGTGTGCCTATTGGATAGGTCTGAGAATCGACCAACAACTACTTAACATCTCGATATCTCCACAGGATCGAAACTTAACGCGGATAAGACCGCGGAGCTAGTTTTCTTATAAGTAAATAAACATAATATGTTTACTTATATATAAATATAACATGTTTATTTATAGTATAACTGTTTTTTTTTTCATTTTCGTACAAAAAAATAATGAGTATTTTCTTCTTCTTGAAGTCTTCCTGAATAAGATAGGATTCACAATTTCATCGAGGTCGGTATTCTTTTTTTCTTGTTTATTATTAAAGGCTCATTTTAATGAGTTGAAGGCACAGTGTCACATTCCGTGCCTTACCTTCATTAGTGAATTTGTTGGTGAGCCTAATTGTTCTTTAAAGACCAAAGCTGGGTAAAGAAACATAATAATAGTGGTTATTTAGGTTATCCCGTTGTTAATTTTATTATAATTACTTATAATATGTTGTATAATATAAAAAGAAAAGCATTTGATTAAAGAACATCATAATAAAATATACAAATATGTATTGAGATAAAATAACTTAGTATATTAGAACCACAGAATATAGAATCACATAATAATGCTCGATGCGTTATTTTAATTAGATATACAAATGCAGATATTGAAATGAAATATTCAATTTATCCATTGTACAAACATTACTAAAATAATTCAATTTAATTGACTTAGATTTTCTCGAATATTAACTACTAGCTTTCGCCCGCGGCTTCGCCCGCGTGGATTTCGGACTTCAAAAATGATTCAAAATTTTAACTTATTATGTTATTCTGATATGAAAGCTATATTACTGTAAAGTTTCATGAAAATCCGTTCAGTAGTTTTTGTGTGAAAGAGTAACACACATTCTTACAAACTTTCGCATTTAAACTATTAAATCTGTAGAAGGGTCAATTCTGTACATTGAAAATATTGAAAAAATAAATAGCAGGGGGTGTTACTGGATCGATACCAAACCCAAATATGCGATTAAAAAATTTTTGTCTGTCTGTCTGTCTGTCTGTCTGTATGTTCAGGCATCACGTGAAAACTAACAGTTCGATTTCGATGAAACTTGGTATAATGATACTTTATTATCCTGGGCATTTGACTGCCGCGTGGTCTAGTGGTAAGCGTGTTCAACCACAGACGTGAGGTCCTGGGTTCGAATCCCGGGTCGGATCAAAAATTGTTATTGGGATTTTTCAATTTCTAATAACAGTCCGGAGTCAGGAAGTTGGCGGTGATACACCCCCGTGCCTCGGAGAGCACGTTAAGCCGTCGGTCCTGCGCCTGATCTCTCACCGGTCGTGTCGGATTGCCGTCCCATCGGAATATGAGAGTGAGGGAATAGAGAGTGCACTCGTGTCTGCGCGCACACTTGTGCACTATAATATGTCCTGCGCATCTGACTCGTTTCTATAGAGACGGCCGCCGTAGCCGAAATCGGCTAGGACGATATTATTATTATTATTATCCTGGACATAAAATGGGATACTTTTTATCCTGGAAAAATACGTAGAACAAAAATAAATCCATCCACGCGAAGACCGACATCCGCGCGGACGGAGTCGCGGGCGGAAGCTAGTTTATAATATTAGTAGGCTAAAACAACTTTAACGGATTATTTAAGTATTTTACAAGCCCGACGTTTCAGAAGCATTACAGCAACAATTGTCGCGGGCGGACAGTTCAGCAGTGAACTGAAACGTCGGAACCGTAAAATAATTAAATAAACCGCGATAAAAAGTTGTTTCATTGTAACAGTTTAATTTGTTTGATACTTGATTATGTGTTCAATTATTAATTCGAATTTTATTCGTATCTATATAAATAAATTGATCATGTACATGTAAGTACAAATAAAAAGATTATGTTATAAGATTTGTCTAGACATTTCTGTTAGATAGTATGCGCATAGTACCTACAAAATCTACAAAATGAAATTTGATGTGGTTTTCATGGTTATATTTATATGGAAATAACTTCAGAGTAAAATATGTCACTTTCATTAAAGGTCAACAAGCATGCTAGTATAATATGAATAAAATAAATTATTTGAAGATACATAACCGCATTTCTCAAGTAAATATACTATGAAACAGAAAATAGAAAGAAACTTTTTTTTTAATAAAACGCACTTGAGAAGTTTTATTTATCTGGCAACATCTTCAGACGGAGCACAATATTGCCGCGATCGGTCGTAAATCTCGAGGAAACTCGACTATATGAGGCATCTGTTTGTTAAAGCAAGTTGGGACTTTAAACATTGCAGTATTAAAGTGAGAATATTTAGTGACAATTTTAATATTGCAATTTCATAGAAATATATACATTAATATCATTAGCTAAGTCCTGTTTTATAGTTTGAATGTACTAGTGGTTTGATTTAAAATTGGCCTAGTGCGAGTTAGACTCGTACACCGAGGCTTCCACACCTAATAAAGCTTAGCAAATTATATTAGTCGACAATAAATTCGTTCTTCTTGAAAAATTTCACGATTATAGGTCCACGGGAAGTCCCCCTATAAGTTTTAGGAAACGTGAGAATTCTTAAAAAAATTGAGCATAAGTAGCAGTAACTTTTTTGCATTGACTTAGAAATATGTTTTCTTCAAGAAACCAAGAGGTGACTAAGAACTGACATAAATTTCTGCTTGATCCTTCCACGCGTTTCCGACAAAAAAGCCTTGACAGACGGAAACACAGACAGACAGACGGACGGACGAACAGACATACGGAAACATAAAAACTATCAGAAAACCAATTTATCGAGGAAGGCTTGTATACATTTATATAATTCCGCTGCGACTAAAAGTAACAAAGTATTCGGTTTATACGGGCGATTGCGAGACACTACTAGTCATAAATCATAAAATAAAAAGACTACTAAGTATATTGGAAATTTTATTGTAAGAATAGGCGCATCTTGGAGTAGTTAAATTTCAAACGCTGAAGCGTACACTGAAGTGTACAAAAAATGGGTGTATCATCAATTACAGTTTTTTTATTTCCCTTATATCTCATCTATTTCGTACCTAAAACAAAATATTATTTATTACGTACACTCTATCACCTTGTACGCGACGAAAAACACTTCATTTTTTTTCTCACCGTATCTCAGTATACTTATAACGAAATTCATCAATCTTCATCATTCTTCACAAAAGTGTTTGCTTCCACTTTCACAAGTAAATGAAAAAGTACAGTCCCAAACATTCATAAGAAAGTGTCTCTTATTAAGTCTGCGAGTTAGAAATTTCAAAGAGACGAGCGGCTGTTGAAAACAAAGGCTTGCTTCACTTCATATCTTGAAAGCAGCATTTGCAACTCATGCTGAAATATACTCTTAGATTATTCGAGCTAGAACACATTACACAAATAATCCTTGGAGTGTTTTATTTGGATTTGTGATAAATGAACATTTGATGAACAACCGTGATCGAATAACCGAAAACTTGAGTTATATGTGATTGCAGTGATTATAATGATAGTGATGGGCTAAGAAATATTAAATAATAATATAAGTTGAAAATACTTATTTATTTGGAATACATTGTATTATATTATGTATCTAGAAGTATTATTTGTCTTAATTTGTCTTAATATTTTGTTAAATTAGGAAAATTAATTGCGTGATATATTGCTATTCGTTGTAGTATTTGGAATCAGTAGGTGTTTTTGTATCAAATACCATAGACTTAATATACTTTTTATTAAGTCTATGCCAAATACCTGTTTTATCTCAAAGTGGTTGTTTTACCTCTGTTACTAAGGTTAGCTTGCACAAACATTTTACAGTTTTTATTTTATTGTATACATATATAATATCATATAATCATATAATATCATCATAATATCAAGAAATGCTGCAACAGTATATTTGCATACATTTTACATTAAATTATAAAATTAGTCCGCTTAATTATTTTTCGACCTACGAAATATTTGTTCATTTTAAAATAACACAGCGCCTAAAAAAATAATTAGCAGCACAAGCGGATAACGTTGGCTTACTTCATTCTCATAACCCCTTTAGCATCACATCATTAACATCTTTTTCGCTCTTTAATGATGTCGCTTTGCAGGCTTCCTTTATAAAATTACATACTAAATTTTTAGCATTGCATCTAAGCTAAAAAATGGCCCATATAATTCCCATTTTCTTTTATAGGGGAATAAGTGCCTACGCATTGCCACGAGGCAATTTTGCCAATAGGCAATAGCTGATTATACTATGAATAATTCACTAGGGCGCGTCTCTTACCGTATTGGGTGAGCTAATGTAAGCGGCACCTTAAGTAAAGGATATGAATGAGCATTTTATCCCATTCGTTACATGATCAATTCTTGCTGTAGAACACTATTTCTTTCAGAACTCAATATCAATTTAGATTTTAGTTATTTGAAGTAGTCTTTTGGACTGAACTTGTGCTATTCAAGCACGACGTCCCTTTTCTCCCGAATCGGAGTAGCTCGATAACTAAAGGGCTCTCGGCGCTGACAAGTAAATCATTCACGACTGGATCGTGAAATTGATCATGGGTAGGGACAATTTAAATGACGAGCAAATGTGGCTACGTAGATACTGCAATATGGTCAAAATAATAAAATAGCTATAAAATAAATAATTGAAGTACCTACAATTTGTTCGTATTTCTCAGAAATACTTGGATATAGACATCTGTCTTAAAAGCTTGAAAGAAGAATGTTAGCCATTGTAGAATATTTTATATTGATACAAAAGAATATTTTTAAATCATAGTACGTTTATTATGCGATATTTACAATTTTGAAGTGCTTCAGTCATTTACAAGAGACGGCCGTAAGCGTAGGGGTATCCGAGAGCACCAAATCGGGCGAGTCCGTAGGGCGACGCGTAAGCGAGGGCGGGAGCGGCGACGGCAGCGGGAGCAGCGACGGCCAGAGGGGCGACTCCGATGTCCTTGCGTACTACGGCGTTGAAACCTTCAGCACCGGCGGCATAGTCCACAGTACGGCGGGAGCCATCAGAATCCAATAGGGAGTACTGGCCCTGCACTCTATCTCCAGCGCGGCTCTCAACCTGGCTCTTGAAGTCGCCAGTGTAGGGATCCGCTACTCCGTAGGAGAAGCTGGAGAAATCGGATGCACTGGCGATAGCCACGAGGGCAAAGAATACGACGAACTGTAACAAATTACATTACTTTTGTTATTCGGCTCATATTTTAATATTTGGTCTATTGCTCTGAAAGTTCCAAAAAAAAAACAGATTTAGTTGCTGATTACTGCCAAGGAACGAGACCTGTGGTCAAAAATTTAGGTACAATTTGACTAATCTATAAGCTAAGAATAGCCCGGTGAATAATCACATTTTCATTGTTTCTGAATATATTTAATATCGTTGGTCTTGGATGTCACATTATTGTAAAAGTCAGTTAATCCAACCTTAATGTGCGTCTTGATAAGCTCGACCGGTCGGTTGACAATTGACAATTTACTTCCACGTTTCGTACTGGGTAGTATGTAATAGTGTAATTTGTGGTAGTAGTGTAATTCCGTTTTCTCTTGTCTCTCTCTTAATAAAGAGGGAGGCGTTGTACGGTTTTAAAATCGACAATGTACTGCTATTAACATTAAATTTATTACATTTCAAATATTTTTATGTTAGTTTAAAGTATTTTAAATTACTTCAGCCATTAAATGATTTATTAATTAATTTATAGCACATTAAAGCTTTGTTTTATTTAAAATCAGTTATTTTTGTCTGTTAAATTTATTTATTAAAATATTTAAATAAATATTAGCACATATTTAATTTTAACATATTAATGTAATCAATAAAAATCAGCAAAATATTGATTTTAAAAACATTTCCTGGCTAGTTGTTACTAAAACAAAAAGGAAAAAGTACAAAATAGAATATCCGTACCTTCGCAACCATGTTGATTTTAGGGTAGTTGTGACTACGTCGGAGACACTTGAGGTTCTGATGCATTCTGGATGCACAGTCCGCCTTATATATGAAAGCCCTAAAGAGCTTGAGTGTATTTTTCAAAAAAAACTCGGGAAGTAGCCAAATGTCAAGTTCAGATCGACAATAAGTAACGAGCGCAACAACTTTCGTCGTGTTATTTAACTCAGCTAAGTGGAACAGGTTTGCAAGCTTATCACCCAACGAGAAACAACCCGAACTCTAAATAGAATATATTCTATTTTAGGACGTCCTTATAAATATGTATATATCTATGTTTGTCAAGAAGTTCCGCGCATATTCAATAAAATGAATGAATTAAATTAAAATTCAAAAAAGCTTAGGTATTCCTAAAAACAGACAGTTATGTATTGTTTTTGATACACCTAGTGTGGTATGGAAACTCATTGGAATCTAACGATATTTTGCATTTCATTCAAATATTTATAGGTACCTTTTAGCTATATAAGTAAAGGAAGTAAAAAGAAACATTTTTAATACCTATATTATATTTATAGTATAAACCGATTTTTTACTCGGCGATTATCGAATGATAGCTGTACCATTTCAAGAGCTCTAGCCGTAAAATCAAAATCAAAAAGTTTTTACTCAAAATTGAATACTAAAAATATCTTTTTGAACGTCATAAATCACATCTACCACAAATTATTATTGATTTCAATTTATCTAAACGAAATTAAAGCTATTTGTTATGGAAAATCTTTAATCCAGTGTGCACTCGAAACAAAATACTTGACTTGTTTTAAAGCAATCCACTAGCTGTTCCAAACCTTCGACCTCCGCTCTTTCGTGCAACTATATGTATAATATAAAATATTGTGATTGTGATGAAATTTGTGACATCAAAAATTTCCGTCTACCGCCGGTTCAACCCTAGCCCTGTCCTAAGAAGAACCGGCGAAACAAACTCAGCGGGCCTCATTCATTTCTTCATTATACATTCTTCATTTATATACATAAAAAATATAATTTACATTTATTTTTGTATAGAAGTAGCCTGGGGGGAGGGTACTATTCCCAAGGTGTGGTATCTGTCATAAAATCTATTACTTTGTAATATCCCTTACCACACAAGCGATCCTTAACTACTTTTTTAAATTTGTTGATTGAGAGTTTTTGAACGCTTTCTGGGATTTTATTGTAGAGGCGTATACATTGACCCCTAAAGTATAAGTATACTACCTACAATGTGAAATAAAAAAAAATCTTAGGATTGATTTCATGCACAAAAATTAAGTAACAACAAATTCTTTCACTGGTCATGTTTTATTAAAATTGTGTTCTTCGGTGACGACTAAGGCATTGACTGCCAATGCCAATTTAGTAAGAAGTACTGCCACGCTGCATGTGTGCATGCATGCAACCGAATTCAGCCGGCACCAATGGTGAGATATTGACAGCTGTGCTATCAAGTTTCGTGCGGTATGTAAGTAGCCGATTGCTCATTGAGTGAAAAGGGGGTAGAAGAGCAGCACATATTCTGTATCTATAACCTTTAAGAGGATGTTGAGGCTTCGGTTGTCATGAAAATTGCTCCGACTGCTCATTTGCCACTCTATATAATGATAATATAAAAAAAAAACAAAGTTTTTGTTTCTAATATGTTAGAAAATTTTGTGTAGATTGTGTTTAAAGTTATAAGTATAAATTTGTTTTTATCTTATAAAACGCTTTCTAAATGGATGTTGCTTGTCTTGATACAATCTTTCCTCGCGTTAATTGGATTAGCTTAATTAAAAAACAGAACAAATTATTTTTTAAGGTAAACACCCAGAATAGTCTCGCAGATTTCTTCGTCAGATTATTTATCTGTCAAATTATCGCATATCTAAAGAAAAATCGTCGTCGGAGGGTTTCATACTTAGGGTACGGGTACGTTAACCTTACCAGTTACAACATAATATATAAATTAAGACATTTATATATGTATTACAAATCTGTGTCGGATCGTTATGATTTTTTGTGCTATAATTATAATTTACCAATGCGTATATATTATTTATATGTTATAGAAATACATCACCTGCGAAAACTTCAACTATCTAGCTATTACGGTTCATAACTTTGTTGACAGTCAGATTAACAGATAGACAAATAGCGGAGACTATGTAGAGTCCCGTTTTAGTCTTTAGATACGGAAACAGGAGAGACAAGTGTGATCACGCCAATCGAACTACGATTAGCTGATCTTTGCTGTTCTTTAAATCTTGTAGTACTTAAGTAAATAATTGTAATTAGTTATTATGTATGTTCTCATAATATCATCGTTTCAATGTTTATCACCATCGTTGACATAATATTAATTTAATAACGGACACAATTTTGGTGAGAGATAGTGACAAATGTACCATCGCGTTTGACTCGATTTGTAAGTCGCTGGTGGCCCTTGGAAAGGAGGGGGGGGAGGGNNGGAAGGAGAGCATAGCATCTGTATAATCTCTATGCAGATGTTTTTGGGCGTCGGTAGTCATGAAGATGACAGGTAAGTAATATCTATATATATAAAACTCAAACGTGACATAGCCATCTATCAACGCACAGCCCCGATCACTGGACGGATCAAGCTGGGCATCCAGGTAGATGTAACGACGTAGGCATCCGCTAAGAAAGGATTTTTAGAAATTCAACCCCTAAGGGGGTGAATTAGGGTTTTGAAGTTTATATGGATTTCTTAGAAATTAACGCGGGTGAAACCGCGGGGCACAGCTAGTTACAATATAAGTTTAAGTAAGTATACGCAAGTACTATTACGAGTATGTAGATACTCGAAATATTTTACAGTTATTATATTAATCGATGAAGCCAACGACAGTAGATGTCACTTAAAACCAGCGTTACCCTTAATTACCCGCATGGGGTCTGTATTTCTGACAGCTTTCTAATTGGAGCGTAAGTTACTTTTTAGCGGCAATCAAGTTGCCTGAGTGGAAGTGACCATGTAACTTCATTTCGATGAGATATGATTGTTTCTTGTGCTCGGCGTCAAAATTAAAATGTATTTAATTATAATAAAATGTAGTCGTAGTCATTCTTGAATATATATAGACTTATGTTAGTAATAAAAAATCCTTTTACAACCAAACAAACAAAGTTACAAACCTATTTCTTTATAATAGTAGCTGTGCCCTGTGTTTTACACGCATCATGTGATTAATTTCACACCCCTATTTCACCCTATTAGGGGCTGAATTACTAAAAATAAAGTCTTACTGGTCACTTTCATCATGAAAGCAACCATTGCATTGTACCAAATTTCAAATTTGGTACAATGCAATGCAGTCGGCTCGGGACCACGGTTGGTGTAACCCAGTCGAAACGTCGGGCAAAGGTATACATTTTGACCTTTAATTTTTACCGTGTTGAAACCCGTAAAGTAATTACAATATTCAAATTTCTAGGAACGGATGTTGCGGCTGTGCGTTGTTATATAAGTCAGTTAGTTTCGCCTTTTATATTAATACATTAAATATATACAAAACATGATATAATGTGGTTTGGGGTCTCGGAACCCATGAAAATTAGCTGTTTGTTTAGGCTTAGGCCGCCAATGGCACAAATAGATAAATTGGCTTAAATTCCGCATTATGAAATATAATATAAATCTCTATAATATAAGTATATAAAATTCTAGTGTCACGATGTTAGTTATTATACTCCTTCGAAACGGCTGGACCAAACTCATGAAATTTTGTATGCATATCGGGTAGGTCTGAGAATCGGCCAACATCTATTTTTCATCTGGATATTTTTACAACATCTAAACATACGCATATGTAATATATAATACGCTATACTACTGCAGTCATGTCTGACATTCGTCTCTACTTTCCGCCTGTTCCGCTCAAAATCATCATCGTCATCAAACTTGGCTCTAATACAACAAGAATACATAATAAATTAAGTATAAAACTTAGACAGATATTTACCAGATGTCAGGTACTGTAATTATCCGCTACTTGAGCAGGAACGGCGATGATTATAGTGATGATGTCCACAGCTACTTATAGCTGTGGCGACTCCTTTGCCCGCCTAGTTAGCACTTCTACGTACACAATACACCGTAATGTTTATTTTGTTGACCCTCCTTTGTAAATAAAAGCCAATGTCCTCAACAAACGTGGCTATTTCTTGCTTATACAACAAAGAGGCTTTTCCTTTTTGTTGAGTAAATATTATGAAAAAGTAAGCCAGTAGCATGAAAAGACGTACGGTCATTTTACTACTTTAATATTATTAGAAAATTAGCTGTGCTCCGCGGATTCACCCGCGTTTAAACTCTAAGAAATCCATATAAACTTCAACACCCTATTTCACCCACTTAGGGGTTGAATTTTCAAAAATCCATTCTTAGCGGATGCCTGCGTCATAACATTTACTTGCATGCATGCAGCCCGACCCGTCAAGTAGTTTAGGCTGTGAGTTAAGGGCATTACATCGCTAAAACGCGAAAAAAGCCCTAGGTTCAAAGAAGTTTCTTGATGAATCCGTACATGTGTTTATAGTTTAAAAAAATATATGTTATATTTCAATTAATCATTAATAAATTGTATTGTTTACATTTTTTTTTAATAGGTTCAATTCTTTTTAAATAATTGATGTAAATCGTAAATTTTTTGGATATATTGCATTTTCTCTCGATAACGGCTTAATATTCCGACATGATATTTATGTCAAAAACTTGTGATTAGTTATTTAACAATCCGTATTGTTTATTTTTTCTATTTCTTATCTTATTTTTAAAAAAACATGAAAAATAAGAAAGGAGAATGCCCATTAATGTATGGAGCGCCGTCCAGAATTGCATCAAAATGAAACGTGTTCTGGACGATGTTTATTTAATCAGTTACAGCCATCAATAATTATTTTTCAGATCAGCACCCGGATT
>LUGF01047890.1:831202-860673 GCA_001625245.1 Calycopis cecrops | reverse complement strand
TTGCGCTTTTATGTAAATATATTGTATAAGAACCCTGACTTAAGACATTGAGTAAGAGGAAGTCCTGCATTGTAACCTAATTTTGCTGTCAGGTTTCTTGTAATGAGTGAGTTTCCTATGGTCCATTTCAGAGGAGGGAAGGGGTCAAAATATACGAAGCCATAGCCATTATGCGGATTGCGGATGTTTATTGGCGCGAAAGACATCAAGAGGCTCCGATTGCTCCTTTGCTCCCGTATACCATAAAACAAGTAATCAAATAAATTTTCGACCGCAATGCCAGTAGCGTGAAATACAAAAGCTTATATTTTTCGCAAGACGAAGATTAGTCCGATAAATGAAAGTCGGTGTTGTTAGCAGAACCTTATTACTCACAGGATAAACCACTTTAAAACTTATTAACCGGATAATTCCCTTTGCTGCGTAAATTGTTTTAAAGTTAAACCCTCTTTTTTTGTTTTGTCACTGTTTATTTCGTGTTGTAAGTCACAAATTTTACGTAAATAGAGTTTTTAGTATGAAAATTGTTGAGCTTTAATTAAATTAATGATTCAATTACTATTTGATTTATTATATTCATTATGATAGTATATGTAACTTAGATACTGTGCTAGATTGAAATAGTAATTGAATTCAAAATGATTATATTCAATGGAATGAAGTAGACTGTCGCAAATTTAATATGCCATAAATTTGCTTCTCCGATATCAGTTTAGCGAAAATGAAAGCAGTCAAATCCGCTGATGTATCCGCCCCTTAATGTCTACTATAAAAGTGTAAGCAGTGGTTCAAATGATCACTTTGTGCGCCCTTAGCCTTTTTTATCGTGGCCTTAGATTTATGTGCGCTGAAGAGCTGATAGAATTAATGGAGTCTCAAATTATTGCTTGAAGATATATTCATGGATGATTGTATTTTTATAAATGTAAATATTATTTGTATGTGATTTTTTTGTGCCATATCTAAGGGATGTAGTACAATTTCTGATGGAGTACTTATATTTTTGATCGTAAAACAGTATAGATGTCTAAACGACGTAATATCAACCGCCAATGATTGCAATTTAATAATATTTTATGATGATCTAGCCTTTAGTATCTAGATGTACTCGTATGATTATTATGAGCTAAGACCTATAAAGATAATAATAATTGGCCAAAGAGGTTAGAGTCTGAAATTTTTTTCTATTCTGTGAATCAAAGATTAAAGTCACTAGTTCTTTTATCTGTAGCTACTTACCAAAGAACGTCAAATCGCTTAAAATACCATGACTACATACAACTCTAATAATGCGGTGTACTATAATGCAGACGAATCAGATGGACACTTACAAAATATCGCCTTTATAAAGGAACTATTTAGTGACGTTCCGTGTGGCTTGTAAGCTGGTCTAGTATTAGTTGAGGAGGACAAGATGGCAAAACATCTACTAATTGACAAGTTAATTAGCTCAGGTTTTATAAAATCAGTGAGTACAGTACATAAGACTACCTTGAACCAAGCTTTTATTCGGCATATTTTGTTATGAACTTATGCAGTGGATCGGATTTAGAAATCCAATAGATAACGAAGCACTCACTCTCCCGCAAATGGGTGGGATGCATCCTGATAATAGTGTTATAATAGCTAATTGAAGACCAACTCGCTTAGTTTATAAACTAGCGGTTACGCAGCGTGTTACGCAAACGGGTATAGGTGCAAATCCTGCCTGTGACCATGTAAGTACCATAAAGCTAATGTCATTAGTAGTCATCCAAAGGCTGTGAAAATGAAAATCTCTCTATACTAAAACAAATACAAGTTTCGTAACATTATTTTTCACTTGCGATTCTTTCACAACGAAAACAATTTAGTATTAATAGTCACTAACGGAGCCACATAATGATCTGGCAGTATGGCGTCATGTAGTTCGCAATTAACCGATGTATCGTCAGGAAGCGATAAAACCGCCCGCTTAATGTCTCGCGATAGTAAATAGCTTTTTACAAATAACAGAGGGGTGAAGTATGAAGCTTCGGTTTCTTGTGGCCAATAAAATATACCTTTATGAGATATATAGAAAGTAGAAACGAACGGTTTTTTTTGTGAATCAAAGAATGAACCATAACTCAATATAATTACTAACTTTTAAAATCTATTAAAGTAGGTATATGATTCGTTTTATTAAAAAATATTAAGATCTTATTCCTTTTATATATTTTATACGATTTATTTTTATGACCAACATTAATCTATATTATTATATCAACGCACATCCGAAACTACTGTATCTAGAAACTTGGTAGTAATAGAGTGAAATGGTGGGGTGACCTATTTAAAATTACTCATGATAGGTACATTCATGAGTGTTCACTTAATAGTAGGTAGTACACACTACACATTGGCCAATATATGACACTTTTTCTTTTATACCATGAGGGGACAAACAAGCAGTCGGAGCCATTTTCGGAGACATCCGCATAGAGGCTATACAGATGCGCTAACCCCTTTCTCCTCCTATCTCCATAGGCCACCGGCTACTTACACACCGCACAAAAAGCGACAGCACAGCTGTCACCTGCACACTGGTTTCGTGTAACCTAGACTTACTTCCCCTGTCGGGCCGGCTCAATTCGGCTACATGCATGCAGTGTGACACTACCTCCTACTCTTACAAATTGTATGTACACAAACCAGATATGGGTACGTGTAAGCATCTGCCAACCGCGCCATCTGTTACACTGAGACGTGAGTTCACTACTTAAGCCGGGAAATAAATCACTCAAAACTGGAAACAGGAATAATATAATAAATACAAATATCATATCTACTATAATAATAACTTCCTATTAATTACAATTACTATAGGCACTTTAATACTACTGTCAAACGTGTACCGGTATTGTTGATACAAACTCCCAAAGACGATAAGAAATAAACATAAAATATATGAAACAAAAACTTCCTAAAAGTTGTACATTGTGGTTATTTAGTCCAATACTTTAATCACTATTTTGTACTCGTATGTGCTAAGATAAACTAGAATATCATACAAAATTCATTCATGCAAACCGAACTCAATTATATTCCGCTTGGGTAAGGCTTAAAGCCTATATAAAATTATAATATTAATGTCTTTTGCCACATTAAAATAATATAAATAAATAATTTTGTAAGTGGTAGTGCCATGCTGCTTAGCAGTCGAATTGGGCCACCACAACAGAGTAGGAGACAAGCGTAAAGTGACAGCTATGCTGTCGCGTTTTGTTCGCGAGTTTCCGGTGGCTCACGGAGGAAGAAGATGAAGGAGGGCAACGCATCTTCATAGCCTTGGTTGTGTGGATATTAATTATGGGCGTTGATAGTCACTGAAATACTTCGACGGCTCATTTGCCCCCCTTATGGCAAAATAAACGAGACTGGAGTAAAGAGTAAGCTGTGCTATCGCGTTTCGCGAGGTGTGTAAGTAGCCGGTGGTCCATGATGGTGGGAGGAGAAAAAAGGGCAGCGCATCTATATGGCCTCTATGTGGATGTCTATGGGCGTCGGCAATCATGAACATGGCTCCGACTGTTCGTTTGCCCCTCTATACCATACCAAAAAAAACAGAATTGTACAATAAGCCCTGAAAAATTGAAAAGTTATTTAGTTTCTAAAAGACATTTTGTAACAGCATTTAGAATGCATCATCAAATATTTGTGGTGGCTGAGGGATCGTGATATATTTGGTATCCATTATCTGAACCCTCGGGCAGAGCAGGTGCGGTCTCGCGAATAATACCCCGATTTGCAAACATCTTACAGGATTCTGCGGTTTTCCGTAATAACATCGTACCCAAACGTACAAAACTCGGATCTCGCGATCTGAGATATTCAGTACTGATGCTGCTTCACTTCTGTAAATGTGTAACTGTAAGTGTTAACTATAGATTTACAGTTATACACTTACGCTCACTTTGTAAGTGAAAGATTTTCCACATGATTTCATATTATTTTCCTCATACAGAAACTAAGCAAATATCAATTATTTTTTTTTACTTATAGTGAATTGCCTAGAGCATATAAAACCGTAAAATGCCGAAAAAGTGTTTTTTACTACAGTGTAGCATGTTTACAGTGCAGCGGAAATAGTTGTTATAATAGTTCACCAGACTACAGATAGATGAAGTAGATGTAGACAACAATGTAATATATTTAAATAAACAGATTCTGTACTAATATTTTTTTTGCTTTTCATTAGTCGTAATTAATTACCTTATTTTTTTAAATGTACACAATAGAGTACATTTCATTTACTTATTAAACTGGCCGAGAAATTCCATTGTATATAGCAGCTGCCGCTCCGCTCTCCCCTCCACGTTTTTCCGCCTGTTCGAGATCCCTACTGCTATTTTCATACACAGGTATCTTTGAAAAATGTTCCTATATGACTCGGGTAAGATTTAACTTATAAAAAAAATACTGTTTTAAGTGAAAATATATGGTCATACATTATATTTTTTTATAATAATTTGTTAGAAAAAAAAAATGGAAAGCACAAAAAAATATTGGGAAACATTGCAATTTATAGTTTAAAAAACAATATCCCACATCGATCATATTAATCCATTCACTGTAACTCTATTCCGAGGTAAAAACCCCCAGAAACTCCACTATTAATTTTTTTATGATTTAAGATTCTCATTTTTTTCCTTTATGGGCTTATTATTTAATTTTGCATATTGCCCTATGTCTAGCAATGGACGTCTTGCGGCTGATGATGACGACGATGATGATTGTCCAATTTCATGATTTCGGGTCACCAGGAAGTACAAAAGGTTCACCGACTTGACAGACGGAAACAAAGTTATTAGGTTTTTACATTTGAGGTAAGGAACCGATTTTTTTATAATATAGGAGAGCAAATAGAGCATTCTACCGATGCCCATAGATATTCGCATAGAGCAAGACAAATGCGTTACCCTCCTTCATTCACCGCCTCCTTGGGCCACATGGGCTGCTTACACACCGCACGAAACTCGACTTATCGAAACGTCACGCGTCACTTATCGCCGGTATCTCCCCGGCCGTGCCGGACTAATTCCGCTGACAAATTTAGGGTAGAACCGTATCTTATTTTTACATTTGAGTGAAATCGCCCGGCAATGTCAGTAAAAATAAGCTGAATTGCAGTCATACTGCAAATACTCTTCCTCTTGCTAAATTTGCGTAATCAGCGGCAAACTATACAAAAAATATGGAGAAAAGAGATGACAAGCAAATATTTCCATTTGTCATCTTGCAATTTGCCATCAAACTTCACATAGTGTTTTTCTTGTTTTTATTCGATGGCTCCCTCACCCGTGTGAAGAGAGAACGTTTTTTTGACAGGCACATTTTTCATCATCTGTCATTACTTTTTACCTGGCGTAGTCGATCTCCTGAGGAGGATACTAGTATTTTTCAAGTGTATCTTTGTATGTATGTATGTATATGTTCTGTTTCCTGCAGCTATAGTCTAAACTGCTTGGTATAGTAGTAGTAGTAGTAGTAATATATGTCGTTAGATTCGTCATGATAATGCCAGTGATACAGGGTAAATTAAAATATTAAGCGCTGGGGTTTTTAAATTTCATGTGTAGTCGTAACATCCCCATGCATTTGCAAATGCGTTGCCCTTTTTAACCCAATCAAATCATAATCAATAACACTGGATACTCACATTCATGTATAAAACGCAATAAACACTTCACGGCGAAATCATACGGGAGTACTCCCCCAGACTACCACCAGCTGCCACCAGGCAGCCAATGCTTAGACTTGACAGTGTCGTACTACAAAATGCTACTGCTTACAAAAATGCTGGTCCTATGTTGGTATATAACTATCTGTTGACAGATTGTACAATTAAGACCCAGGTTTTATTATATTGCCAAATATAATTCACCCCGACTAAGCAAAGTAAAGGTATGTTGTACATTTATTTTTCTCCTTTATTGAAATGTCAAGGATTCGGCTGTATTTGATAGAGACGAGCATTCTCGTCTCGAATGTACCAATAAAACTATCTACAAAGACATATTTCACTCCGGCACTAGTAAAAAAATCCCATAAAAAGATGACAGGGTAAGTCAGCTATAAAATAAGGACGTCAAAATTACTTGCGCGCTGTTTATATCATTTTATGTATTCTGTCGACTAACCAACATTGTGTTAGTCGTAAAAACAACGTTTTGTGCTCATAACTCAGAACACATTGTAGGTATTTAGTAACAAATGAAACATGCAATGAGCAGGATGATAAGTATTATTCTGGGTACCGTAATGATGGAGATGTACTTAATAAAGAATTGTAATTATTTTTTCGATCATCACACGATACGAAAAGGAATGGAACAAAGTGTTATATTAAAAGAAAACCTTTTAATTAGCGAATCTCTATTTAATAAGTTACTATGCGTGTGTGTACGGTGTAGGTTAATGCAAACATGTATGTAGACGAATTGGATTAGCACGACTGGGGAGGTACCTCTCGCTTACAAGAAACCGGCGTAAAGTGACAGCTGCGCTGTCGCGTTTCGTGCGGTGTGTAAGTAGCCTGTGACCCATGAAGGGAGGAGGAGGAAGGGGGGCGGCGCATCTGTATAGCCTCTGCACGGATGACTATGGGTGTCGGTAATCATGAAAATAGCTCCGATTGCTCGTTTGCCTCATAACTTAAAAAAATTGACAAGTTTTGAAAATAGACTTCATTAGGTTTTTGTAACGAAAGTCAACCTTCTTTTACGATATTAAGCTTTTACTTTTTTCTGTCATGCACTGAATTAATATTACTAAGGTAGTAGTAAAAACTTACTGCTGTCATATCGTATTTTTAACACCAGTTGTAAATTTTAAGCAATGGTTCTCATTCGCGTATTAAAAAACACAACAAATCTTACTACTCAAAGTATATTTTAATGTTTCATTTTATTTTTAAAGAAAATTCATTAGTTCAAGTTGCAACTTGCAAAGGAGAAAGTCTCAAGTTTGAAGGAGTGCTCGTGTAATAAAATTGGGTAAACAAAACTGTACGAGTATCCACATTTTCAGTCCAAACGATTTCCACAAGCTTGAATAACTCGAAAATTCCATTCGTGCAATTCGCGATTGGAAATTTTACTTTGTTAGTGAATGAAATTGATTGTACCACGTAAACATTCCAATTTGTTCAATGTCTGAGAATATTACAATTCTCTGATGGGTCTTTTTTAATTTTCTAACAAAATCAATTACGATTTCATCGTGTATAAGTTCTACATTTCTGATTTTTACTCAAGATGGGAAAGTTTCTTGGCAGATATCAGATCCCCGTATAGAAAAAATTTTTCATCAATGGCTTTACGTCTGACTGTATGTTCTTGGCGTTTTTTTGATTCTTTTATTATTAATTTATTACATTTCATTAATAGTTTTATTCCTATAACAAATAATAAAGAAGTAAATATGTATATATACCTACTTTTAAAAAAATTACTTACTTCTACTTCTTCGAAATCTATGAAATTTGTTAAGGTTTTTTGGGCTGAATGACATGCAATATTGTATTACATACTATAGAAGAAAATACTTTCACTCGACTTACTCATATTTATTCATTAGCAAGGCTTTCCAATACTATGCTTTGTATGTGACTCAAATCTAATATGTATATATCTTATAAGATATTATTATTGAGCACAACATCTGGTAGGAATTATTCAAATACAAATCTATTATAACAGATAAGTTTCAAACATATTCAAAGGGTTTTACTTTATTTCTGTTTTCCTATAAAAACAAATGAAAAACAGTATTCAAAACACTTTATTCGGATACCGGTAAAGTTCCTGCCTGTTTGTATTGACTGTATTTACATGTACTTGTATAGAAAACCATTGAAACAGTTTCAATGGGTAAAAACAGAAATGTTTCTGTAACCCTAAGGTTAACGAAATAATTCTGTAACAGATTGAACGTGTAACCCCAATGAAAGTGTACCTTTATAAAGGTGTTTCCGAGTCCCTGCTGACAACCATTTTAGCAAAAGTTATAATGATTTAAACAATTTTTTTTAAATAGTCTTTTATTTTCGTTTGCAAATTTTTAATTTTTGGTTTTATGAATAAAATTTATTGTAGCGACATTGTAGAGAAATTTATTTAAAATAAATGCGTCTGTACAATAATAATAATAAATAACAAATGTCTGTGGACTTTACACACCACGTTAGCCTAGCCCCGTGCTAAGTACCGTAAGGACTTGTGTTACGGGTACTAGACAACGGAAATATATTTAATGTGTTTTATAAATTTAAGAAATTTTATATTTTATTTTATTTATAGATTTTTATTATAGAAATACATGTTATACATAGATACACATCCATGACCCAGGCGGGATTCGAACCCGCGACCCCTGACGCAACATGCTCCGCTTATCCGAGCCCTGTACCACTGCGCCAGCCTGGTCGTCAAAGTCAATATAATTTGCCAGAAATTATAAAAATCGCATGCATCTCTTTTTCTAGGATCGCAGCTCCAGTACTCAGGAGGCGACCCCACATTTACATCTATTAACATTCGCATAGTTGTGCAGATTCGTTGCCCTACTTCACCCAATCCTTGCAATAGGTATCTGAACACTCGGATAAAATGAACAAACCGCTTTACGTCAATATTACCTTAATAAAATAAAATTAAATAAAGAATGTAATTGCGTCCACTAAGAAATGCTCGCGACGACTCAAAGAAAGTGTATATGTAGGTACCGTTTTTTGATATGTTTTCTATGTGATCAAACTGTAAATAAAATTTAAAGGGTATATAAAAATCAAAAAAATCACAAAAAAGAACTAACAATGCAAATGAAGAAATTATTCTGAAAATTTGTGAAATATTAGAATTAATTGGCAATGAAAAAAAACACGAAAACCATACATTTGTATTTCATTTCATATAAAGTGAATGCAGACGCCAGCAAATTATTACAAACTTACAAAGTAATAAAGTTTGAAGGTAATAAATTCCATTTAAACCTTCTTTCCTTTTGTCGCCAAGATCGTTACCGCTAGACACGAAATTGCTCTTCTATAAATCAGGAACATTCTAATACCTTCTGAATATATCAATTCGCAACTTAATAACATTATGTTTTACAAGAGTATGTGAATTGGGAAAGCGTAAGAGACATATACTGTGAAAGTTATCAAGAAATAGTACTGCAGCACCTAAATTCTATTCACGTACCTACTATGTAGATTAGATTAGGGTGGCTCTCGTCCCAAGTTTCACTGTTTTATTTTTTTTTCATTATTTTGTATTAAAATACATAATATAAATTATAACCCTTAAGTTCCACTCTTCTATGACGAACCCTCATTTTTTAAGCATAGTTTCTTTACAACTTTACTTTAGTACAACATTTAACAACATATTTAACACGTTTGCTGGGTCAACTCTTTTTCTTTTTTAACACAGAAGAATGTTCGTTAATCACACATGAACATTTTTACAAATTTTTCATTAGTAATTTTATTGAAAAAGATATGTAGTAAGTAGTAGTAAGTAATAACAATAGAAAACGTGCAATGAACACAAAAAAATTGAGCATCTTTTTCAATACACGAGTAATTAGTTGAAAGTGGAATAAGGGAAAGGTTTAACGATTACCGTTAGAAGGTTGAGCCTATTTATAAAACTCAACAAGAACAGACTCATTAATATTGATAAACCTAAAACTTTCGCGATGAGCAAGTTAATGTCAAAATGAATTACAAAAGAAAAAATGTTAATATCTTATGAAAGTTCCTTAAGTTGTGGAAATAAAATTCGCAGCTTTTTCTATTAATGGTTGTTCTTTTACTGTTCCAGAAGTTTCAAGATAGTATTCAAAAGGTAAATGCTTAATTCGAATTTCGACTGAAATCTGTATATAGATATACCTGTATATAGAGATACCTATAGGATAAATTCCCTTTTCTTCGAATTCTATCTTACTGTTCAAGTCATTAAGAATGATTAGCAATAAATTGAGCCCTACCGTCTATCCTAGGTTAGTCCAGGGAACCGGTTCAGTGAGACTCACGCCTCACGGTATGAAGCTTTTAACTTTTATCGTTTAGGTAGTGAAGAATTGTATTACGTGCCATCAGCGTCGTCATCGGTGGTGTGCGAAGCTCAAGGCACACCACAACGCAAAATACCGACCAAATCTGCACCACCTTAAATGAAGTGCCCCGGCACGGTTGTTCATCAGAGCACCTCGACGGTAAATAGTCCCCTAAAGGACCGACGTCACTTCCACAAAAAGGTTGCCCCGCACCACAGTACAAACCCGCTAACTTCCGGAGAGGGTGATAGGATGAGGTACTCTTCTTCGCCACTTGACCCATGCGCAAAAGCGCCTCACCTCCTATTGTTTACTTCCTATTCTTAGTTCAATTGTATTCAAAGATAATACAGGATTACGCCTCTACAAAGCTTTACCAATGGTGAAGAATTAGAATATGTCCTAGATTGCGGGTGCCAGCAGCCAGGTGTTGTGTCATGGATCGGACATCCTAGATATTTTCATACCTTCAAATTTTACGTCGAACGATTTAGAAGTGATAATGTTTAAATATTTTAATTTTTTTTATATTATGAAAAAATATTTATCTATTCATGGATAAATTATTCTACAGAAATATTAAATTTAGTTTTATTTAATAGCAGTAGAATAATATAATGAAAACCATAATATTTGACGTGAGATCCAAATGGGCGACTAACAATTTGAAACTAAGTGAAATTCCCAAAATTCGTAAGCTATTTGACCCTTGAAAATAGCTTTCATATTTTCACATGTACATAATCACATTGCTTTAGTATTTTAGTTTGGTGGTTTACTGTAATATATTATGTAGGTACAAGCTGTTCTGCCAGACGTTGTCGGGTCATAATTGCTGAAATCATTTCAGCAATTATGACTATATATTATAACATAATATAAAAGTGTTAAAATGAGCTATAAAATACTATTTTATGTGTATAACGTGATAAGATAGGTGGTGAAATTGTTAAACGCTTACTTATTTATTTAGAAAAAATATGATTTTTCAAATAGGTAATTTAAGAGAACAGAAATTGTTGCGACAGTCAGACATATTATTTGTTATTTAATTAATGACAACAATTACAAAAAGACAAGCTTTTTTATTGTTTTTTAGAATTATTTTTACGTGAAGGGTATCGTCGATCGGCTTATGAGATGGTATTTTATATTTCATTTTAAGACTTTTATATGCTATATATTATATATAATAATCTAACTTTATGTACAAGCCTTTCCTCCTTAAATATATAAACGAAATGACTTATAGCCTGTTCTTGAACTTTATTATTTTTTATTGCAAATACTGCTTAAAAATTAACTAAAAAATATACCCACTATCTTGATAAAATCCGGGTAATCAATAAATTTTTAATAATGCAACATGAGGTAGATAAATTGTAGCCTTGTAAATTTTACAGCCTTGATTCGTGAAGATTTCTGATTAACAGAACTGGAACACCAACTTCAGTCTCAATTTATAGGATAGTTCTAAAGAGTTGACCAACAGGCTGTGTGCCGCAACTTCGCTCTTTTGATGTTAGCTTTAGATTAAATATTTTTCACAGATATCACTCACATCAGACTGACTTTAGTGCAGCTTTGCTTATTTAGTAATAAATAACTACTCGCATGACACTGGCTAATGACTTATCATGTGTGATAGCATGGTCATCACACTTGATCTCGTATAGTGCGGTTTATGAGTATCCAGTGGCTCATTGGGGGGAATAATCTGAAGGAAGGCTGAGCCCATAAGCATAATCACAACTGTGTGTGGTAGCTCAAAAGTACTCAATTGCTGGTTTGCACAAAAAACATCAATCTTAAATTATTAAACATAAATACACAACATACTGTTTTATGTACTTTTGATACTCTATTATTTTATGTTTTGGACATTTGGACATTTGGACGTCAAAATGGACAAAAGTGTTTTCGATATAAGTCGCTTTAGAGCTAAAAGATCGGTACAGGAGCTCTCTATCATGGATATTATGTATGCTGATGATGTCCGTCTAATGGCCCACGATGTCGCTAGTCTGCAATTATTTCTAAATCGTCTCAACGATTCTTGCCGAAGATTTGGTGTGATCATCAGTGCCTCAAAGACTCAAGTGCTTAAACAACCTGCACATGGTACTACACCAGATCCAACCCCAGTGCTCTTGAACGGAACGCCACTTGAGGAAGTATCATCTTTTCGGTACCTTGGTAGTTTCGTTCGAGACGACAACCGGCTTACTACCGAAATTTCCTCCAGAATTGCAAAGGCAGCGGCATCGTTTGGAATGCTACGTAAAAGAGTTTGGGACTCGCATGACCTCAAATTACACACCAAGATCGCTGTGTACAAGGCAATTATTCTGCCTATACTCCTATATGCTACTGAGACGTGGTGTCTTTACAAGGGCGATATTAATCGCCTGGACGCCTTTCATATGAAGTGCTTAAGACGATACTTCGACTAAAGTGGCACGACCGAGTACCAAACACGAAAGTGCTGCAACGCACTAATTTGAGTGGCATTGAAGCGCTGATCATGCAAGGCCAATTAAGATGGTGCGGGCACCTTGTACGCATGGACGACACCAGGTTACCTAAATCTGTGTTCTATTCACAGCTGAAGGAAGGAAAGCGCACTCCTGGTGGCCAGTACCTGCGCTACAGAGACGTCCTGAAGCGCCACCTCACCGCATGCAACATCCCATGCAAAGGTTGGGAAGAGCTCGCGCAGCAGAGAGGAAAGTGGCGCACCTCTGTTTATAAGGCTGTTGCTCACTATGAAAAGCATCGTGTAAAAGAGCTTGATGCCAAACGCCTTATAAGAAAAACCCGTCCGAAGCCTTCCTACACCTATACACACAATGATGACGGTCAGTTGTATTGTGCGGCATGCAACAGGGCCTTTAAAACAAAATTTGGCTTTACAAGCCCCATCCGAGCTCATAAAAGAGCCTAAACTCAAGGTTCGCCATTGACGGATACGTCACGGAGGACATCATTTTATGTTTTAGATTAAATATCTAAACAAATCAAACTTAAAAATATACTGTATCAGTAGCCCCCTTTCTAGATACGTAATATCCAATAGGAATTTGTTATCCTGGAATCCATGTCTAGATAAAACAGCCTTTATTTCAAGCGACGAATATCGAACGTAAATGAATCGTGTTCAGTCGCTAAACCTTCACGCATGGATTTAAAATCCATTAGAGAGATAATCCACGGGTAACAAGAAAAATGTAAGCTATATGTGAACATAAATTTAACGTTCAAATGGACATTTTGTGTTCAGTGTAGACCTAAGTACTTGGTATGTTTTCGATATATAATTTTGTCGTATTTGTTGCTTTATTATTATCTGATTTTTATAGTATAGGAATGCAAACGGGAAGTCGGAGTCACATTGACTACCGACGCCCATAGACATCCACATAGATATTAAACAGATCGGCCTACTTTCCTACCTCTCCATATGAGCCACCGGACAGTAGACAGCATAGCTGTCACTTTATGACGGTTTCCGATGATAAGCGAGAGGTACCTCCCCGGTAATGCCGGCCCGATTCGGCTGGAAATCAGCGTGGCGCCACCTCTTACAAAATTGCTTTAAATTTATGCTTGCGATATTCAAAGTTATTCTTTTTTTTACTTTATTTTCAAAAAATTATTTTATTGAATACTATATCAACAATGATTGGGTTCTGTATGTACTCGTCCCTCATATCGTGAGACTGTTGGTACAGTTGGTAACGTATAAAAGCGTTACCTTGCGACGCCAAAAATAGGAAAGGTCGTAACTATCCTCATGTTGTTAAAGAAACCATGAAACAACAGGAGCTATAAATATCGAGTGTTACTAAACCAATAAAATACTGCATATGTTATATCCCATCCTTGAAGTTTCAGAAATTGGAATTTATTTCGGGGCAACCCCGTAGGCCCAACCTAGGATAAACCAGTCATTCCGCGAAGAGATTGTGTATCGACCTTTGACTATGACACAAATACCGTATATCTACTGAACGAACATTTAATAAAGATTTTTAGAAATATCAGTTTCAAAGTCATTCACAGTATTTTGTAATAACTGTTAATAGCATCGAGGGATAGATTTTTAAGCAATTTGTATCATCAAAATGTGCCTGTAATCTGCCACTTTCTCTTTGGCACTTGTGTATAAGTTCCGTGATAACGTAAGATTATGGATTAATCAATCTGTCGATTTGTTGGAAATCTGTTTCAATTTGTCTATATTGAAATATGATCACGTCATCATTTTTAGATTGTTCTAAATGCATATACAGGTATTATTTATCATCACGTCCCTTTTTCTCTTTTTTATTTATTTTCAATAAACATAATATATATTCAAGTCCATTTAAATAATACTACTACATTTTATGCTAACGCCATTTTACCTTTTCAACTTGCTCGATACATAGTTGCAAGTCGAATACACTAGCGTAGCAAATCCGAGCGCATTCACACGTCCGATGTTATCGGATCAAACCTGAGCACCGCTAAAAGGATTGTATACATATTCAGTGACGTGTTGCGTCATGCCCTGCGATCAATTTCAAGTGATACATATGTTTACGAGGCAGCTTTAGCATACGATAATCTATTCAGAAAGAAGACTGCGGGGAAAACTAGTCGCCATCAGGAAAGTCGATATTCATGCAGTGGAGCGCACTGGTTAGTAGAAGATCGGTCATCTTGACATTTAATAAAAGAGACCTATGTCTAACATTGAACCGAAAAGACTGATAATAATGATGACGATTTCGATGACAGAGGAAAAACAGGAAAAATCAGCGATACATTTATTTCGAAGTACTATATACTACGACTACATGGCATAATATTACTACATGGTATGTACTAATCGTACATGGCATTCATTAATATTTTCACGTACTTACCAAACCAGTTACATTATAAACTAAAGCAGTAATCGCCATTATTCTTTGTGAATTTGTCAGCGCACATACTTGTTTATACATCTTCATAATGTGAATCAGAGGCATAAATCTATGGTGGCAAATCGGGAAATGCCGCGGGTTCCGGCCTCAAAGGGTCCCTGTAATGGGGCACGTCAGCATATCAGCAGAGGAATATTCTTATAACTTTTATCCCTAGAATTTTTGTTCGTATAAGAAAAGTGACCCATTTGATGAATTGGCCTCTGGCCTCAAACATGTAGTTACGCCACGGACATGAAACCTAAGTTTGTGAGGTTATCGTGATAGTTGATTTGGTATTGTAAATTAAAAACAAATTGTATAGTAGGAGAGGAGGGAATTAAGTCCACTTGTTTGCGTAACAATTATGCAGATGTCCGTGGGCGTCGCTCAACAAAGCTCTCCATTGCTTCTTTGTCCGCTTATAATATTACTAGCTGTGCCCGCTGTGCCGGTTTCACCCGCTTTTAATTTCTAAGAAATCCATATAAACTTCTACACCCTATTTCACCCCCTTAGGGGTTGAATTTCTAAAAATCCTTACTTACCGGATGCCTACGTCGTAACATCTACCTGGATGCCAAATTTCAGCTTGATCCGTCCAGTGGTTTGAGCTGTGCGTTGATAGATGGCTATGTCACGTTCACATATTCAATTTATGCAAGTGTCTTTGATCGTAATCATAACACGTTTTCAAGCCAGTTCCCTAAGAACAGTGCCACATGTCACGATCTTTCTTTCACACTTGCCTTGCTTCCTCCACATTCATAACATTCTTCATATATACTTGCCAGTTGCGAACTCTTAACGCCACAGGTAGTGCCCGATGAATGTGATCATGGTACTTTTTTTCTTCTTCTTTGATTGACATTCTTTACTTTTACTTTGCAATGATAAGTCAGTAGGATTCCGGCCGCACGGAAAAGTTCTGTTTCATACATTACCAAGACTAATTCACGTGCAGTTTATGGTCCATATAACCCACACAGAGGTCAAAAAATTGTTTTTTGACCTCTGTTTTATTTTCTTAATATTTATATTTTCGTAATTTTTAGTAATTTATGTTTTCGTCATGACAAAATAAAAATATTTCATTATAAGTAGTTTTCAAAAACCTTTAGATATTTGTTTTACGATATGCAATTTGTTCATTGATTCAGCTTCCGGTTAATTAATTTTACTCAGTATGTGGTAGTCAAACTGAAATTCCTATCAACGGTAAACATAACGAAATTTCAGTTAGTACATTCTACTTTTATTTTTACTTTTATGTTAATCTTTGTTTAAGTTTTTCGCAGTTTATTTACATGTTTGAACGTGTGCTTCGTTTAGCAAACGATACACCGAAATATTCTTTGATGTACGTTCTGTGTGAGCCAGAATGAAATCAAATAACATTTCCCTGGGACTGAGTGAATGGGCAATGTAGAGAAAATATAAACTTTGATCTAGCAATTGATGTTTGCTTACTTCAGTGGTCAGCACAAATTAGATGCTTCTTCGTCAAAGGCTCCTAGTTTCGATTTCATTTCTATTAGAGATGAATAAACAGCGGAATCAAGTTTTCGTTTTTTAGTTGAGCTTTCCCATCTCTTCTCGTTTGCTTAATTATATACTTGAGTCCGGAAATGCTTCACAAATATTCCAGCACCGCAGACTGTGAGAGATAAGAGTTGGTAATTACGTCGTCGAGTAGTCGTCTTTGTTCCGCTGAACTCAAAAAATGTATTGATTTCTACAGAGACATTATTTGACTGAATTAATATATACTAGCTTCTACCAGCAGCTTCGCCCACGTAGATGAGGGAAAAGTTGAGTTATTTATACATATAAACATTCTTCTTGAATCACTCTATCTATTAAATAAAACCCCATTAAAATCCGTAGCGTAATTTTAAGGATACAAGCATACAGATACACAGATGTTGGAAAGCGACTTTGTTTTATACTATGTAATGATGATGAAAAGAAACAATTACAATATACATATTTTGATTCCTTTGATATCACCCGTATTTTTTTTTTATACAAAACGAACGAGAACAATAAATCGGTTACATGTGAGCGAGTAGTCTGATCATGTCGGCTTCGACTGCAAAAAACTAAAATTTTAGCAAAAACGCTTATTAAATTAGCAAAATAGACTCTACCATATATCATATTATATCAACTTAGCATTCCATCCATTAATATATTATTTCCACTGATTTCAAATAAATGACCAAAATTAAAACCTTAAATGTTTTTTTTAGAAACTGGATTTTATTAATCTCTTTTTGAACGTCAAACTGTAACTTTATACGTGATGTCCTTATAATTTTGATCGTTTTTTATAACACGTAGCAATTTATATTCTCAAATTCACTTCGTTACGCCTCCATAGCCTGCTGGTGTTATGATCTTCTTGAGACTAAATGTACCATGAAAATAATATCGAGAACGAAAAAAGTCAATTTTAAGACTACTTATTATTGAAATATTATAATTAATGATTACATTGTAGACTGTAATAATGACTGATGAAAAATGTAGGAATTGCATGTGCATTACTTGAAAGATATAGTGGATAATTTTATTTGGCTTCTTCCAATGTGCTAGACATCGTTGTAGGCTAAGTACTGATTCCCGTCCTAATGACAAAGATTAAACCAAGGTAGCGGACCTCCAACAAATTTTACTAGCTTAATCTAATCTTACGAATTATAAAGCACCTTAACGTAATTACAGAATAAATAAATTACATTTTAGATAAGTCGTTGATTTATTTTAATTTTACAATATTGCTTTACGTAACTACTTATTATTAACCCCAACACAAGAAAAACATATTCACTCCTTGTTGTTCAGGTCATCGTTCGCTGGTCAGATCGTTAAATACTAATTAATTACTACCTAATTAGTGACAACGTCGTCGATGGTAAAACAATTACATTAGTAAACCACACATCGAGGAGTTTCGCTCGTTTCCCGTTTCCCCCATGTCTAATATGTCACCTAAAATAACACCGGTATAAGTAACTGTTACGGTCAATTGGAATATATCAAATATTAACAGATATATTACTTATTTATATTTTGTGTTATATTATTAAAATGTTTATCAAACAAATGATTAAAAAAAAATATTTTTTTTGTTAAGAGATAAATATAGTATTTTTTTAAGGCCACAAGTCACAGCTGATATTTAAAAAAGGGCTATTTGAGCAATACGTAATATTATGTAATGATATATCAGAAGAGTACAACAATCTATTGCTTAAAGGTCAAATCGATCGTGAAGTTATAACTATTTAATTGAAAACTAATACATTGTAAATAATAGTTTTCAATAAATATGTATGTCATTAGGTACTCAACCTATACAAACAACTGTCTAACAATACAAAATTACTTAAAATGTGGAAATATATTTCAATTTCCACACTATAAGTAATTTTATATTAATACCGCTGTTATAAATAAGAATCTAATAGAGAATCTCTTTCATCTTCGACATTAGATGAAAAGAGGTCAAGCTCGTTATCACATGCTACGAATATAATCAACAAGCTACTTGTTGATATACACATATTAATTCTTTTTCCTTCGATCTAATTTTAATAATCATATTTATAATATTATTATATTTATATATGAATTTATATATAAAATAATCATATTTTATTTTCTTTAAACAGAAAACAGATTTTGTTTAATTTATCTTAGAAACGATGATAATAAATCTACACGAAATTTGACATTTGTAGTTTATTTAATGATTTTATAAAATAAATTAGCATAGAAACTTTATGAAAATAAATAATTCGCGTGAAAATAAGGTTTTCGTACCTGGAACACTGAATTGCCTTCTCATGTTGAAGTAGCGAGAGTTAAGAGCAGCTCATCAGCTGACTGCAGCACCTGAGAGACACTTCACACTGTAAACACGTAAAGTAAATCACAAAATTACAACATAATATATAAAAAATAAAATAAAAGTAAAAATAACCACTATAATATTTTATAGAGAAAATAAAATTTTATAAACTCGAAGATTCGCGCGCGTAAAATTGTGCACGTGATTCGTAACGGCGGTGCTCTGAAACGGACCGTGTTTCAGGCGTTTGTCTGAGCTTCTGGGGAGTGAACCATCCCTAGGGCGGCTGTGGCGTTGGGCGGCGGCGTGACAGCCGCCCTAGGCGCGCCCAACACCAGGCGATCATGAAATACCAGGAGCCGGTGAAACACGTGTACTAATACCCACTGCGCATATTCTAAATGTGGAAAGCTAGGGAAAGCAATATGAAAGAGCGGGACGGATACATGCTAAAAATAGGGGTGCGGGCGGCGAGTTGCGCGCGCCGAAAAGATAAATCGGGAAGCGCCAAGCAGTCTCAAAGTTAATAAAGACTGTTTCCAATGTCGCGCGGCACGGCTATAATCCTATACGATACAGATTTTATTTTTAAAAAGTAGATAAGTTAATTTTTTAATTACTCTTTTAAATAGTATAAGGTAGGAAACGAGCAGTCAGAGCCATCTTCATAACTACGACGCCAATAGACATCCGCATAAAGGTTATACAGATATTTTGCCCTCCTTCATGGGCCACCGGCTACTTACACACCGCACGCGACTCGACACACTACTGTCACTTTACGCCGCTATTATGTAAGCAAGAGCAACGTCCCCGGTCAAGCCGGCCCAATTGGACTGCATAAATATCTTAATATATCCTTAATTAATTGAAAATTTTTTTTTAAAATTCACAATGCAAATGCTACATGCAATCTTATGAAATTTTCATTTGCCGACCATATTCTGTGACTTGTGTGTTTTAAACGTATGTGTATGTGTGTAAACTTATGTGTTTTGTAAGTAAACAGTTAAACACTGTGATAAACTTCCGACGAAAAAACAGATAAGCGTGCGGATGGACATGCCTAAACAAAAAAGGCTGCGTATACATCAAGCCTGGATATACAATACAAGTGTCTACTGTCTCTGGGGGAGGCCTGCGTCCAGCAGTGGCCGTCCTCCTGCTGAGGATGAAGCCGGTCGATGTGAATGCAGGTTTATTACAAATAAATAAATAGCATCAATCGTACATATATCTAATGAACTAATTATTTAGGGTTGCTATAAAATCCCGGTTGTTTTTTTTTATAATTATTATAAAACGGCCAACAAGCGGTCGGAACCTTTTTAATAACTGCAAGCGCTCATAAACACCTGCATAAAGGTTATGCAGATGCATTGTCCTCCTCTTCGGAGACTTACCGCATAAAACGCAACGGAGCGAGCACAGCTGTACGATGGCATCATGTCCGCGAAGGCTCCTTTCATATCGTGATGATCGAAATTTCCTGCTATGCGACATGGAACTAATTGATACTATTAGGAAGTATTATTTAACAGTTCACTTTAAGTTTCCAATAGCTACTCGTTACTTAATAGTAACCTGTGACACTAAACGCAGGTTGCCTTTAGTGTACTGAACCTGACATACAACAAGAAATACAATGTCCCACAACTACCGCAGTTACACACTACGACGCGATCGCCAACAGGTGCGTTACGTCGAGAGTTAGAGATAAACCCTAAACCGCTGTGAGTGTACTTGACGGCTTCTGTTATCCTGGTACTTCTAACCTTATTGTGTGGATTTCAAGGAAATTTCGCTCTTGAGAGAAAATCGCCCGGAACAGACCCGATAGCAAGGTTTATTGACCGCTAATAGCAGTTAAATATAGGCTGCTCGGGGATGTTTACGATTATAATATTTTACAAAGATATACGATCTTTAGAGAACAAGCATTTCGTAATGAAGAATAAAAAGTAATTTATAATCAGCCAAAGTTAGTGGATCATGTAGATTTTGCAGTTGAACTTCTTATAATTAAAACATTGTTTTATGGCTCCTAAAAGAAAAAATAGAATCCTTGTATTGTGATCACTTTGTTTGACTAATATTATGTGCGTTTATCAATTAAACCTAAATAGTTACAAGGGGCTCTAGAAAATATAAAATGTATAAATTAGTGAGAAAGTAATACATATAAAGAAACAAGGTAATTTAATTTATTGTCTGATCACAAAATATAGGTACATTAAAAATAAGAACATACGATCAATATGCTCATTATGAAAAAAGATACACTCAGGGATGTTTTCTTTTTTATAGCATGGGATCGACGAGATTCTACCTAAAGACAAAAGAAGAATTGAAAAAATTTGGTGAATATTAGGCCCACTAACATGTCAATTTGTATTAGGAATAAATTTTTATTTTATAACTTATGAATGTATCATTAATAAATAGAGTTACACTTTCCACCAAGGTTCATTACTATCGTCTAAACTTAAAACTTGCACCACATATATAGGTATTACTTATAATATATTCAAATTAAATTATCTTCATCATAACTATAAGTTAATCATATTATTATTTTTATTTCAAAAATTACATATATACCTACAAGAAGGATTAAAGCAAAGTGTAACTAGTTACAACATTCGATTTATTTATTTATTTATTTATGATGTTAGTGATTAAAAAATATATGCATATTATTAAGGGTTCGTAAGGTGGCGTATTGTATGATATACTTAAGAATAGCAAATGACATTAAAACACCTACCTACACGTGATACAACGATGAAGGTCTATTTTTTAAACAAGTATTTATAAAAAAATATTCTAAACTAACATTTAAATGAAAATATTCTAAATTTGGAATAAAAGCATTGCTTTGCTTATTAAGGTTTTAATTAAATCGGATCACAGTATTCATGCTCAGCTGTTGCCTGACCCTTTAATATAGGGGAGAGAGATTATTGACCTCTGAGGTTAGTTTTGACTATTCAGTCTACACAAGTCGCACGAAAAAAACAATAAAATTCGCTCCCTGGCGAAGATTAAATTATTGTTTTGCTTTCGTTTATTCAATAATTTTCTTGTGAATCATACAATATTAAATTTTTGACTTTGAAAAAAAAATTAAAACACGAATACGTAATCTCGTATGTGTTGTGACATTTGTGTAACAACATTTGTGAAAGATGTCCCGAAAAAATAATATAATTTTTGAAATAAGTCGTTTAGCACAATTGGGGCATAAAAAAATTTTGGGAGCCTATGCCGATATTGATATTGGCTCATTCACCGAATTACTAATGACATTGACAATGAGCTCTGACAGTGACGGACATATGTCCATTACGTCACAAACGTCACTCCGTGCCACGCTTGTACTAGGCGAGCAGAGCGTGTAAGGAGTTTAAAAATACGACGCGGGAACAGATTGAACTCCCACAAGTGTAGCGTTTCGAAATAGACACAATAGGCGGAGCTCTGAATGTTGAATGTTTTAAATTTAGAATAGGTACAAACGGTAGTTGTTATGGATTTCCGTTCAATATTCTTAGTTATCAATTTAATTTAACTAATAAATACTGTTAATAAAAGAGGTTTTTATTTTGAAGAAGTAGGTATCATTGAGCTGCAGTCGAATTCTATCACTTAGCACCTGCATTTGGTAATATTTGTAAGTCAGAACTGGACTAACCACGGTGTAAAGAACGATTTAGGTAGGCATATGAACTATATTCCACTTGTTCAGATGTTCGTCACCTCAGATGATTCATTTGCTTATTTGATATTTATGTAAAAAAATAACCCTTGTTTTGACTGTTATATATAATTCAGGTTTTTACTGGTGTCAAAGAATTTCAGTTAATGGTAATTAAACATTGTTTTTAGCTTTTATACAATAAGTTAAAAATACGACAAAGAAAGTTACTATTTTAGAATTAACTGTCAAATACCTAGTCTACACCCATAAACGTCTAAGTAAAGGCGCACGAAACTGTCACATTACAGATAGTGCTACCCAAGAAGAAGTGTCCCACTATGCTTCCTAATCGTTTCGCACACAATAATTAATAGGCAAATTAGAAAGAAATATGATATAGGGGTGTGTCTTCGTGAATGGAACTATCTGTATAGGCCGATAGAATTTTAGAGAAAATGTCAAGACTAAGACCCAAGACCACAAGATCCTCCGGCCCGATTTGGCTTCAAAGCTGAAATAGCACTTCCTCTAGTAAAATTATGTTTATAAAATGTTTATTATACAAGATTATACTAGTTAAAAAGCAATCAACATAAACTTGGATGTAGGCGGAAATTTCTTTCGCGCTTGGAGATGTTAAGGCTGTAGTACATTTATGTTGTTGAAAATAAGTTTTTATATTTATGTAATTCGTAACTTATCAAGTATTAAACATGATGCTTCTATTAAATTATACTATACTTTATATTCATTTATACATAATATGTGAACATGTATTGTTTTTACCCACAGTTATATCTACATTCTACACGCCAGATACCTTACGGGGTAGGTAAAGATAACCGAGATCAAGTGCCATAGTCAAGATCCTTACATACTCGTCTTTCTGCATATTTAATATATTTAATTATTATCTTATTACTAAAAATGTGATGGACAATAAGTAATGGACGTTCAGGAGAATTTAAGGAATATTCATTGTCAAATACTGTAAGGGCCTCCTCACATCGATAAATTATGCAACAATTTAAACAGATTTGTATATGTTTTAAGAAGACTCACAAATACACAATACTACTAATAAGATTATTTATTTTATATTTTATTATATTATAATATTACAGTATAACACACATTAAAATTACATTAAGTCCTAATAATATTATAAATGCGAAAGTTTGTATGTTTGTTTGTTTGCGCGAAACCTTCACGCAAAAACTGCTGAACAAATTTTCATGAAATTTGGCACACACATAGAGGGTAATTTGGATTAACATATAGCATAGTTTTAGGAACTAGGAACAGGGAAACTAGCACTAACTTGATGCAAATGCAAACAGCGACGTAAAAAGGTGATTGGAATGTGATGTTGGTCACTTATCACAAGATTAAGTTCAGGCTCATTCACATCACACAACAAAAGAACCCCTCTACAAAAAATACCATCATCAACCCTGGTATAAATACAAGCCACTTAATCACTGTCTACTCTTCCAGAGATTAGTGATTATAAATAATGTAAAACGTTATTTATTTGCGGCTTATAGTATAAGCCGACGCTTAAAAATCTCACGTATTCTTTATAAAAAAAATTTATAGTACAAGGGGGCAAACGAGAAGTCGGAGTCATTTTAATGACTACCGACACGACGCCCATAGACAATGCATAGGAGTTACACAGATGCGTTGCCCTCCTTCCTCTTCCCGCCTCCATAGGCGACCGAAAACACTACAATAAAATTTCAGTAATATTTAATACTTTGAAATGACTGACAACATCCGATGGAGTGATATATTTTTTTAAATATTTTTATACCTATTCACATCCTCTAAAATAAGCCGAAGCTAACGACACGTATCACCCCATGTACGTTGAAAACCATGAGGCCATTCATGCTTACCCTAAGCCCCCTTCTGGTGCAGTCAGGTACAAACAATTTGTCATGTTTATGATGTTTCATAAATTATGTTACTCTCTTAGACTAAATAAAAAGGTTACTCTATAATTTTCTAACACCTAACGTTACTCTATAATTTTCTAACACCTAACGTATGCTTTTATATTTGCTATGTAAATTAGGAAGGCGTTTTATTTATTTGAAAATAACACGAAATCTGTTTTAGTTTAGTTTTACTTAATTAAGCCAGAAGAAGTAATTTTTTTAAAGTATATGTGTATTTATGTAGGTTCTATGTTGTCTGCAGTAGTCTGAAATACACGATTTGAAATGAAATGCAAAGGCAGTGCTTTTTTTATAATTTGGGAATTGGTGTCATAGACACTACTTAAACCTGAATAAATAAACAAATGTAAAATATCTTTTTTGCCGCTTTACAGTTGTTTGTTTGTTGTATATGTTTATTATATATCTTTATGTATTTTCTTGCTTATACAATGATTATTAAAGGTTTAAATTCATTCATAGATAGTTTTGCGACAAATGCCTCCCTATAAAGTCTTCTATTTCTATCTATCTCTTGCTGAGTAAATACCTCTAAATATGATTTATTTTTTGTTAGATTTCTAATTGTTCAGTACTGCTTACTTTTAGATGTGAACCATCACCATTATTATGATGATGTTGATTAACACTGCAGATTAAATTAATTAAACCATCACCAGCAGTGGACGTTCACGTTGATGATGATGCAGGCTGTAGGGCTGTAGGGTAGGCCAAATATAACTATAAAAGCGCCCTTAAGAGGTTGAAATTATTCTCATCTGTGTTTCGTATAATTATCTCCCCTTGCAATTTGATATCTAAGCTTCACCCTAATTCATGAGATAGCAGTCTGAAGTGAAAATTAGTTTATAAATTGAATTTCTCAGACTAAGTCACATTGTATCATATAAAACTTATTAGCATATCTCTACAATACAACACGCACAGACAGATGGATATCAAAGCGATCCCATTGGAGTTCAATTTTTCTTTTGGAGAGGACCCTAAAAATGAACCAGGTAAATTAAAAAAAGCTTTTCGGTGAAGTGAATTGAAGTCGTTGCGAATTTTGCTTTAATATTTCAGAACACCTTAGCGAGCTTGTCTCTTTAGCATGTCATTTGTCGACAGCGAGTGCACGAAAACAATATGAATTTGAAGATTCTTAAAAAATGTTGATAAAATATCTTGAAGTTTAGCTTTGCACTGTTATTACTCTTCTTACTTACTTCTACTAAGTTTCTATCAGCTACTACAGACATTAAAATTAATAAGCGAACGTACTAGTAAAATTTTATTGTAAGATTATTAAAGGTTTTAATATGAAATTTAATTTATCTGTTCGTGGTTCCCTTATTTGTAACGGAACAATAAAAGCTAAAAATGTGGTACATTAATGTCAATATAATATGAATATTGTGTAATTTTCTATGTGGTAAATAATAAATAATCTTGTCTGCCGAGATAGCTGCGAATTGAAACCTTGGTAACGATAATATTTTTATTTTGATATTTTATAATAATTTGTTGATATTATGTTTATGTCGCTTTTAATAGTTTACTTAAATATAGTTAACATTAAAACCGGAGTGGCTATTTCAAGATCAAATCCCGGACAATGGTGGTTTTTCCATGAAAATTGGATGGTTACTTACTAATTGTAACCAAAAGTCTTTCCTTATCTATTTGCCTAATATAATTAGATCAAATGGTAAATTTTGATCTGGCGTCATTGCGTAAACTTAAGTTGCTAAGAAGATAAAAAATAGTGCATATTTTCTTTATAAACATTTTATGATACATTTTATAATTTTATAATAATTTAATCTGCATAAGATTGAAATAAATATTATAAGTATGAACGTTTGAAATTGTTTAATCTTATATTTAAAGTGGTATATTGCTGTGAATATAGGTTGAACATTATTTATGATTACATACATTAGTCCACAGCAATTTTATATACTAGGTTACATAATGTATTCATAATTAGTTTTCTTTAGTCCAGTAGTTTCCGCTTCGCAATTATAGATCAGTCTGTCACACAGTCAGTCAGCCAGTCAGCATGTCCGGACATGTTACTTTATATACTTTACATTTTAATCATAAATAATCATCACGTTCCTTTTTTTTAATTACATCAAGAGTTATCACGATATGGGCAATATGGAGTAACAACTCAATTTTGGTGTCTATAGAGAATGTGAATAAAAAAGGCGGCACAACATATTATTATGTTATTAATACAAGTACAATTATTGCGTGTAGATAATAAGTTATTATTTTTGTAGCAAAAACTAAAGCAGGATGTACGCACCTACGCAACTAAACTAGTTTAAATTTTATTTAAAACATTAAGATTTTTTTGTTTATTTTTTGTCGTAAATATACGGGATATAGTTTATGTGTACCGTAAGTTCTTAGATGAACCGCTTATTCCTCAAAAATGCGTAATTGGTACTATTGGAAAATGGTGTGGTAGAGAAGTGGTCGTAGCGTCAGGGGTAGCGGGTTCGAATCCCGCCTAGGTCATGGATGTTTATCTAAGTATTGTATGTATTTCTATAATAAAAATCTTAAAAATATTCCCTTGTTTAGTAGGTACCCGTAACACAAGTTCCTACGGTACTTTCGAGACTGGCTAACGTGGTGTGTAAAGTCCACAGATATTTATTAATAAATTTATTATTATCCAAGTAGTGGACATGGCATGGAAAACATCAGTCGCGTTTTTTTTTCTTTTTATTATAGTATAAGGGGGTAAACGAGCAGTCGGAGCCATTTTCTTGACTACCAACGTCCATAGACATCTCTCTCTCATCTAACTCTCCTACATCCATAAACAATTGGCTACTTAAAAGAAGAGCAACAGAACAGCTGTCATTTTACGCCGGTACCGTGTAAGCGAGGGTATCTACCCGGTCGTGCCGATTCAATTCGACTAATAACATAGAGACGGCCTCATCCATGCAAAAGGTAGCATAGACATTTTGTCATCACGATAATCACCTGACTGCGCCAATTCATTCAAATACACAGGCAGTTATGGAAATACTTAGTGTCTTTTGGAACCTGTTTTTCTTGACGCACCTGTAGGCGTAAATTGATAATAATAGGTACATGTACCATGTGAAGTATAAGTGTTATCAAACTAAAACGCAATTGCATTATGACAAAAAAATATTTTAAGCTCCAAAACTATTCAATAATGGTCTTGTCCTAATTTCTCATCGTTTAAAATGCGTTTTTAATATTAATTATTTATTGAATAATGAATATGTCACTACAAGCTACACCTTTTATGAATACTGGTATTATAATGGGCATGCTAGTTGAAAATATATATGTTAGGCCCAAAGACCGAAAACGCTCAGTGAGCCGAAAAAACGGCCACAACGCGTTCTGGCTGTTTTCAAATGCGCAGAACGCGTTTTGGCTGCTATTTAACGCTCGCAACGCGTTCTGGTAATTGTCGAACGGCCAGAACGCGTTTTGTCATTCGTCAAACGCTCAGAACGCGATCCTAATGTTTGGATCCTAATGTTTGAGTCCAATTATGTGCCACTCTCTATCTGCGTACATTAAGATTCATTTTGTACTTTTAAAACAAAAGATGAATTTTGAGTATTACATAAGTTATTTAGAAGTACGAAATATACTTAAATTTATGATCTTTTCAGTTAATATTGAACAATTGAATCCTGTACGACTACAATTAAATACCAAGGACGTATTTTTCAAAGTTTTTATTGTATCAGAACGTTACTTATTTTTACAAATACTGCTTGAATGATATTTCGAATTACATTTTACATTCAAATTGCGACATGTGCATTTCTTATCAGTACAATATAGTTTACACTAAACAATAAACAAAACCTTGTTTGATTCCTGAATATAGAGTCGAAGCTGAGCGTAAGGAAATAGTTTTTTCTGTGGATACCTCACTTTCTTTAACAAAGTTACTGTCAGCGATTGTAAATTCATTGCGAGTATAAAGACGTTCGAGAGTACCGTTTTTTGTACCTAATTTTTAAAGACCGGAGAAGTGACAACTGCTAGAACGTTTCTGGGAGCTAATCTTCCGCGATCAACATCGGGCACTCTTACAACAACACTAGTTCCGGTTTCAGCTGGTGGAAATTTTGAATTGGACAATGCTACCATTTTCTCATCAAAATGTAATTCGAAATGTCATTCAAACAGTATTTGTAAAAATAAGTAATATTGTGATACAATAAAAAGTATGAAAAAATACGTCCTTTGTATTTAATTGTAGTAGTACAGGATTCAATTGTTAAAAATTAACTGAAAAGATCATAAATTTAAGTATATTTCGTACCTCTAAATAACTTAAGTGTGTAGAACAATAATTAAAATTCGTCTTTTGTTTTAAAAGTACAAAATGAATTTTATTGTACGCAGGTAGAGAGTGGCACATAATAGGACACAAACATTAGGATCGCGTTCTGAGCGTTTGACGAATGACAAAACGCGTTCTGTCCGTTCGACAATTACCAGAACGCGTTGCGAGCGTTAAATAGCAGCCAAAACGCGTTCTGTGCATTTGAAAACAGCCAGAACGCGTTGTGACCGTTTTTTCCGCCCACTGAGCGCTTTCGGTCTTCGGGCCTAACATATACAACAGACATAATTTATTTAGAGCTGCCCTATTGTCGTCGATCATGTAAAAAAAACTAATTCAGCAGATTATAAATATTTATATTATTTAAATTGCGAAATCAAAATTACAAATAGTTTCAGTTTTGACAATCCCATAACCGCATTGATATCGAAATGATATTTTAATTATTCTATTGATATATTTTAGAGAGCTTTTACTCTTTAGGCGGATCACACACGGCACGCGGTTGGTGGTGAGGCGGATCTCAAGTTACATTGGGCTCTATGAAATCCGTTGAAACCTAACACACGTA
>LUGF01047890.1:805331-828382 GCA_001625245.1 Calycopis cecrops | reverse complement strand
GGCCCAAAGACCGAAAACGCTCAGTGAGCGGAAAAAACGGCCACAACGCGTTCTGGCTGTTTTCAAATGCGCAGAACGCGTTTTGGCTGCTATTTAACGCTCGCAACGCGTTCTGGTCGGCCAGAACGCGTTTTGTCATTCGTCAAACGCTCAGAACGCGATCCTAATGTTTGAGTCCAATTATGTGCCACTCTCTATCTGCGTACAATAAGATTCATTATGTACTTTTAAAACAAAAGATGAATTTTGAGTATTACATAAGTTATTTAGAGGTACGAAATATACTTAAATTTATGATCTTTTCAGTTAATTTTGAACAATTTAATCCTGTACAACTACAATTAAATACCAAGGACGTATTTTTTCAAAGTTTTTATTGTATCAGAACGTTACTTATTTTTACAAATACTGCTTGAATGATATTTCGAATTACATTTTACATTCAAATTGCGACATGTGCATTTCTTATCAGTACGATATCGTTTACACTAAACAATAAACAAAACCTTGTTTGCTTCCTGAATATAGAGTCGAAGCTGATCGTAAGGAAATAGTTTTTTCTACGGATACCTCACTTTCTTTAACAAAGTTACTGTCAGCCATTGTAAATTCATTGCGAGTATAAAGACGTTCGAGAGTACAGTTTTTTGTACCTAATTTTTAAAGACCGGAGAAGTGACAACTGCTAGAACGTTTCTGGGAGCTAATCTTCCGCGTTCAACATCGGGCACTCTTACAACAACACTAGTTCCGGTTTCAGCTGGTGGAAATTTTGAATTGGACAATGCTACCATTTTCTCATCAAAATGTAATTCGAAATGTCATTCAAACAGTATTTGTAAAAATAAGTAATGTTGTGATACAATAAAAAGTATGAAAAAAATACGTCCTTTGTATTTGTAATTGTAGTCGTACAGGATTCAATTGTTCAAAATTAACTGAAAAGATCATAAATTTAAGTATATTTCGTACCTCTAAATAACTTATGTGTGTAGAACAATAATCAAAATTCGTTTTTTGTTTTAAAAGTACAAAATGAATTTTATTGTACGCAGGTAGAGAGTGGCACATAATAGGACACAAACATTAGGATCGCGTTCTGAGCGTTTGACGAATGACAAAACGCGTTCTGTCCGTTCGACAATTACCAGAACGCGTTGCGAGCGTTAAATAGCATCCAAAACGCGTTCTGCGCATTTGAAATCAGCCAGAACGCGTTGTGACCGTTTTTTCCGCCCACTGAGCGTTTTCGGTCTTTGGGCCTAACATATACAACAGACATAATTTATTTAGAGCTGCCCTATTGTCGTCGATCATGTAAAAAAAATTAATTCTGCAGATTATAAATATTTATATTATTTAAATTGCGAAATCAAAATTACAAATAGTTTCAGTTTTGACAATCCCATAACCGCATTGATATCGAAATGATATTTTAATTATTCTATTGATATAATATTTTAGAGCGCTTTTACTCTTTATTCATCGTACAACTTCAGCAATAAAGTAGAAGATGTTAGCATATTATACTGACATATTTATGTCCCGAGCTAAATGGTTTTAATCTCCACTTAGAACTCATACATAATATAAAAAATAAAGATCACAATTCCACTCTTTTAATAAGATTCCAAAGTACGTTTGCTACATAACTTACTCAGGCAATGCAAGAAATATTAAAGTGGTTGTTAAATCATGCGGACTGTACATATTTAGAATTACATTGTACTGACTGTACTACTTCTCAAGTTTCAATTCAAATCCCACGATCGACTGCCCATTCACTTTTGCGTATTTACTGGACATTATAAATATGAATACCAAGGACATATGTACATATTATAAGAAAAGCCACAGTAAATCATATTCGTACACGTAGATAAATGATTATGTATTCTATAAACGAATTGGGTTTTCAACAGTTGTATTTATTACTCGAGATATATTAATATCAAACAAAGACATGTACCAATTAAAGGTCAACCTTGACTGCGGTACGTATCAAAAGTAACGTCAGCATAAACATCGATAAATGTCCGCAGTATCACATAATTTAAAACACTACCATTAATGTATTTTCAATAGTTGTTATTGCACAAATGTGTATCAAGTCTATTTATTAAATCAGACGATGCCACAGTCGACGAGTCGAACTGTAGGAGAATTTTCAGTAAATCCAGGTGTCACGTACATGACAATTTATTTTTACCGTGTCATCATTTGTTGACACATACATCTGTTGACAAACTTATGATAAGTAGTATTTAAATCTATGTCTATTATCTAAATATATTTAACATAAAAATATATGTTTGTTAAGTTGGCTTTTACTTCCTAGGTAATAATTTGCTTAATGTATATCATAATTTATGTCATGATAGCAGATTATTTGCTTCATTGAATTCATTCTGAATATGAGATAATTATTTCATATTTTGAACACGGATGTATTTTAACAATTTTTGATTAAACAGTGTGCTCAAATTATACTCTATTACTATCACCTACTATTTCACAAGTCACAACTAATGATTTCGTAAGCTACAATGTTATAGATACAAACCTTTGATCGTATTTAGATGAAATTTAGCACATATCTGAAATAACTTAAAATACTTTTTTATCCCTATAGATTTTAGTTAGGTGAAACAGCGTGGCACGGCTAGTAAAGTGATAGCAGAGACTGGCAGAACTACTAACTGAACTTAACATAAATGTGACGAGTAACATTTAAAATATACGCCACAGTACAACTAATCCCCAGCCTCATCTCTCGAAAACTCATCATCAGGTATTGTTGTTCGAAACCGGTCGTATTCAATGTTATTTTAGTTAATAAAAAGAGGAAATAGTATAAAAAAGTATATTATTTAACAAAACTATAACATGAATTTACATCAAGAACTGATAATAAATTACATCAACAACATCTCTATATTATTTTGAACAACGTTCCTGTTATATGTTTTAGGTTCTCCGTAAATAAATGTACAAGCACACGTACAACAGTTTATTGAATATGATTGATTACTAATTCAATTTCATAGTAATGACATGCAGTCAATTTTTTTCCTGACCGTACTTAATCGGCACCACCCATCCGCATTCTTTCTCAATTAAACGTCATACGTTACAAGTCTCGACTCTCGAGCTACGTCATTTCTAAGCACACGTTGCGTTCATTCAGCTCATTTCAAGTCATTGACCAGATGCGTACGATGCACACAAACTGGTTTCATAATATCTTGCGCTTTAACGAATTTATGATTAATGATTAAAATAATAATATAATATATACTAACTGTGTAACAACTTCTTATAATATGGAGTACGCATAAAAGATAATTTCACATAATATAGATTTCCTCGTTCACTCATTGGTCGTTCAATAGAGACATAATCCTAAATAGAAACATACCGTGTGCTTAGACTCATCGTGCCGATTCGAATAAGCTACCATCTCCGAAGTTATGAATATAATTATAAACTTGTCTCCGCGATTTTACCAGCAAATAGATCTTATGGCAACGATTATTTTGATTAAACAAAAAACAGGAATACGGAGTTTGGGACGGCTTCCAATCCGGTGGAGCGATGACTTGACTGCGGTGGCGAGGAGTCGCTGGATGTGGAAGTGGCTCGTGATCGTGACCTCTGGCGCTCTATGGGGCAGGCCTAGGTCCAGCAGTGGACGTCCTCCAGCTGATGATGATGATACAGATGAAACAAAAAAGTTGTTTTATATTATACCAGATTGCAATATATATCGGTGCTGAGCTGCCATGAGTGTGGCGCTGCTGAGAAGATGGTCTAGCATATCCAACGTAATCAAGCCAACACATGAAGATCATTGTACTTACTTTGTATATGGTACGAGTCTAGAGGTCCTTGATGAAATCGTAAAATATGGTTTACTTCTAATTCATTCTTTTGTTCAATTGGTTCTAGGTTTATACGCTACAAGCCCCGTTTGAACTATGTCGGGCTTCCTGTTTGTCAAAATAAGTAAATATTTTCAACGAAATTGTGAAGAAAGATTACATAGATCTTTAAAGATTTGGTAGAACTTGAAGTGGGTTATTGATCCTTAAATCAACATCTTTCTATTAATATCACGCTACTAGTTCTTAAATAATCATTTTTCTACATCGACCCTAAACTTAGATATTATTTAAGTAAGGAATATCACGGAACATATCTAGCTTTCGCTTGTCTGACGTCACAGCTGGCCGTGACATTTTAACCACTAAAAACCAAGTCTTATATTGGCGATGATCCAGAACAAAGGACATTCGTACACAGTTCCAGCTATTAATTCGCCAAAAGACGCATAAAGTTAAAATTATGGACGCCTCACCGGTACATGATGTACGGTATGCGTTCTGCAGCCAAGTACTTAATTGTAAGCACAGCTTGTAGTACATTATTGCTTACACTTAACCGTATCGATATATGGATACATAGCACCATTATTACTGAGTTATTGATTCCGTCCCTTCACTTATAAATTTATATCGGTTCGTCTTTATGGTTTTCATAACATTTATAATAGGGAAACCAAAGATCAGGGGATTTTGCAGATGATTTAAGGACTGCTGGAGCAGACTTCCCCGTATCGCTAGCAACTATTAAAAAGACGTAACTTTTATTTGAGCGCAGAATGGCCTATAATTAATACTAACAACGTTTTTTTTATGTCATAGGGGGCAAATGAGGAGGTGGTTAGTGACGACCGACGACCGACATATACATCCACAAAACAGAAACAGGAATACAAAAAATTCATCTCTTAAAACATAATATCAGTACTTATTGTACAAGATTTTCTTACACTCTTTAAACAGATAACCCTTAAGCGTTGAGGGCATTTGGACGAGACCTTTTTAATCTCCCAATCTCGTTGCTCTTTTCAAGGAAGCGTATCTGTGAAAATATAATGTGTCTTTATAAAATAAGAGGCTTTTCGTTTATGGACTCCGCCTGAGGCATTATACTTTAGACAACAAATAAATAAAAAGAAATATACGTTTACAAACAATCGCTACACGTTATCATACTTATATACGTCATAGCTTTCGTTTTGTTAAATATAACAACAGTAATAATGCAGTGTAATAAAGGATAAAGTTCTTATATAGGCTAATATACAAAGATCCTATCCTTTTTTTTATACGAATGATGAAAAATAAGAATCTTTTATTAATAATATCTAAGGACACAAGGTAAGCGTAGCCCAGTGCTAAGTATTGTAAGAACTTGTGTTACGGTTACTAGACAACGGACAATATATTTTATATGTTTTATAATTTGAGAATTTTTGTTTATTTAAGGTTTTTATTATAGAAGTACATTTTTTATGGTACAGGGGGCAAACGAGCAGTCGGAGCCATTTTCATGGCTATCGACGCCCATCAATATATGCATAGAGGCTACACAGACGCGCTGCCCTCCTTTCTTCTCCCACATCCATGGGCCTCCAGCTACTTATAAACCGCACGAAACGCGACATCACAGCTGTCACTTTACGCCAGTCTCGTGTACCTAAGCGAGAGGTACTTCCCCGGTCGCGCCTATCCAATTCGGCTGCATGCTAGCCTGCAGTGAAGTACTACCTCCTAAACATCCATCCAAAAGATGAACATCGACGACCCAGGGTTGGTCGCCACTGCCACTGCGCCTGCCGGTCGTCAAACCTTATATTAAGTTATTTAATTTAAACGATTACTTATAAATATGTACAAAGGCCTCCAAAGTGTTGGAAGATATGCAGATGTGTTGCGCTCCTTTGCCGAATCCTTGGACATTCCAAGTGTTTAATAGTGAGGAAACTTATGACGTAACCGACCCTCATACGCGCGGGAATTTCCGACCCAATGGCTGCAAATAATTAACGTTAGTAAATAGTAGGGAATGTGCTCCTTTTTTATTTTTGTTGACGCTGGGGAATAAATTTACGTATGATACCTAGAAGCCGTGGTAGCCCTAGACTTATGTTGGACTCGATATATAGTGCAATGCCAACTAAACCCTTGCTTCAGGTTATAATTGGAGGGCCCCGGATCAGCAGACAATAGGAACCCTACAGCGGCAGGCTGGCCTCGGTGTTTTCGTCGACTTCAGGCGAGACTTCATCTCCTTGCAGTCCGGCTGCCTCTGAACAGTCCCTACTACGTTGTCCGAAATATGCAATGGAGTCAGGTTCCCATACTCACCGATGACCTCAGTACTCAAAGTACACCCCCCAAAAACCCTGTGTGAATCCATCTGTCGTCCCAATCCTCGCCGCCATCTGCTGATTCAGAGGGACGGTTGGAGGACCCCTTAGTTAAGCTGCTCTTAATCTAGCCTCTCTACCCGGTATAAGCAGTCCTGTCTGGCCTTAAAGATCACTCTGTGATCACAAGTGCATACAAGATCCCGACCACGGCGAGATGGCAGCATCTTCAACCGCGGCTTGTTCAGATCTGCTCCTAGTTGTAATATGCACAACACTGTATCTTCTAATGCTGTAAGTTGAGGGAAATTATAATAGCCCAACTCAAAAGTATCTTCTAATGCTGTAAGTTGAGGGGCAGTATAATAGCCCAACTCAAAAGTATCTTCTAATGCTGTAAGTTAAGGGGAAGTATAATAGCCCAACTCAAAAGTGGATACATAACATAATATGTGGCAGGAACTACACCGTCGGTCTGCCGGCTCAAGTGACTAACTCAAGCTTTATTAACGCCGCATTCTCAACGACTCTACATGCTCTACCGGTCCAAGGCCGTACGCCGACATGACTAGACAATTGACATTCAGAAGCGGATTGAGATCAACTATAATTATCATTACTGATCCAATTCACATACACTGATTAGTTTTATTGCGTCCTGTGTTTAATAACGTCATAAGAAAAACTGAATGTTGCTTATGGGCTTTCAATACTTGTATTTTCAAAAAACAAATACAAATTGTAGGCATTTTTACTGATTAAATTTTTTTACTAAAACTAGAGCTCCGTATAGAGCTCCGTACTTATTATCTATTTATATATATGTTTGATTTTTCACTCTCTTATTTCAAAAGTTAGAGTGACAATTATTCTTCCACTTTGGAAGCGTCCATCTTTCAAACAATTGATTTTGACGAAAAATCAATTGTAATTTCTGAGATTTCATGAAGAGTGAGTAAGTGACCTTTCAAAACCTTTATATAACACTATAAAAGCGAAAGGTCAATCAAAGTTTGCCAAAAGGGAATTAAAATATTCTTTTTATACTAGCTGCCGGTCAGAAAGAATGAACCTAAACCATTCTCAAATCCCCTTTAACACACACAAAAAATTTCGTCAAAATCGGTCCAGTCATTAGGAAGGAGTTCAGTGACATACACACGCACTCAAGAAATATATAGTATATTAAGATTGACAATATTTGAGTGACATAATATAAGGAATTTTCGGTCCCTTGCAAACTTTAAATTACAAAAACCAGTTGATTTATTTATTTCAAGTCGCACCTGAATCAATATATCATATTTTGTTACATGTAGCATATGCCATAAACCTTTGGCTCAAAAGAGGACTTCTGAAAGTTTACAGTTGGCCTGTGTACTGCGCCATCCAAGAGCCATGGATATTGTATTTTGTGATGGCAATTAAAGGTGACTTGATTAATAATGTTTTAATGTCTTTTCAAGTCGTCAATAGATAGGTCGGTAATAGGTATTTTTTTATGTGCGTTGCGCACATAAAAAAATACCTATTTTTACTATAGCACAGTATCTTTTATGCCTATAAATAAAAAATCTGTTCAATCGACACTAATTCGGGTTCAAGTCCCACGCGAAACCATTTAGTGACGCATATTACAACAAAGTACCGGCGCTGATTATATAATTACAGGTAGTATATTGTAGTAGTTAGCCTTTTATATTCGCCATGACACGATCTCTTAGGACTTTCAAGGACTGGCGAAAAGTTAAGTATCTGGGTCGAACTATAACGCCGTACAATAACAATTAATAGACTAAACTCTAAAGGTTGTGTGTTACTTACTTGAGTGTTTTTCTACGAATTTGTGTCCGTAAATGTATTACAAAAAATTGACTTTTGAATTTGAGTTTTTACTCAAAACATTTTTAGCTGTTCAGTAATCACAATGATTTTTTTTCCTGTTATAAATAATCTCAAATCTCTAAATTTACAAAAATATGAAATATATAAAAAATGTTGCAGATGTTGAACATTTTATTAGTATTTGTAGTATTTTAATGATATCTAAAGTATTTAATCATCTAAAAGTTGCTTAAAAGTCATTAATTTCTTTTGAAGACAAAGTATGTTACAAATATTTTTCTATGTAGCTAGAATGAAAATCACGATGTGGTTGCGTGCGTAGAACGCTTGTCCATAAGACTCCTATACTCTTACTTACTTTTGCATGGGTAAAGAGATAGAATGTACAGAAATTAAAAAAACGTCAACGTATTTCGGTTACGTTTTAAACACAACGCATTATCCTAATTTGCGTCGTCGTTTCGAGTATAAAGGGCTAAATTATTTTCTCGTGTACACTAAAACATTTCTCTAATTTCGACCATCACAGCCGTTGATGTGGATGTAATTACATGAACGTAGATCTACGTTAACGTTATTTTGATGAATAATTATAGGTATTAGTTTTAATTGCAGCATTCATCATCTGACGTGGAACACAGATAAATTCTCCCAATTATGTACAATCTACTTTTGTATGGTACACGGCACGCGAGGTAGAGATTTTGGGAAGCGAAAAAAGTATATCGAGAAATCGTCTACCAAAAAAGGTAATTCACTTCATTAACATGTTTTTTTTTGCACTTTTAAGCCAATTTGGCACAGATACAGATTAAAAGCAATAAATAAAAAATAATCCTTTGTTTCTTTCGGATCCTCCTCGAATATTTGCTCCATTGCTGCGTTTACTATCGAAATTTTCGGATTCATTTTCTTTTCAACATTACTGAAGTGAATTGAATTTTTCAGCAAATTTTAACAAATCCGAATGATATTTTGCTGCAAGTGTCTATAAGTCGGTTATACCAGAAATCCTTTTTATGGATATCTCGATAATAATCAGTTTTCTGGACGGCTATAAATTTAACAACTGATGCAGCGTTTGAGCAGCTTAAACGAGTGTACCTACAAATTCAGATATGGCTAGGAAATGACGTACTTATGAAAATTGGGGATGGAAGTATTCCCATAACATATACATCCCAATAACAATGAATCATTTACCTGCTCCGGATAATTTATTACAAATGTTATTTTGTAATTGCAAAAAGGGATGTGGAGTTGCGTGTGGATACCGAAAAAGTGGTTTATACTGCTGAGTAGCATGTTTACAGTGCAGCGGAAATAGTTGTTCAAATACTTCACCTACTATACAGGTAGATGAAGTAGAAGAAAATATTTGATGTAGATGACAATGCAATATATTTAAATAAACAGTTTTTTTAATGTACACAATAGAGTATGTTTCATTTACTTATAATTAAACTGGCCGAGAAATTCCATTGTACATCGCAGCTGGTCGAGGTCCTTACTGCTATTTTTATACACGGGTCTTTCTTTGAAATCTTATCTTTGAAAAATGTCCCTATATTATGTCTCACTCATGTACAGGTAGGTCACTCAGGTAAGATTTAACATATAAATAAAAAAAACTGTTTAAAGTGAAAATATATGGCCAAACATTATTTCTTTTAAATAATTTGTTTAAAAAATTAAAAAATGGAGTGCACAAAAAAATTTTGGGTAAACATTGCAATTTCTAGTTTAAAAAACAATATCGCACATCGATCATAATAATTCATTCACTATAACTCTAATCCGAGGTTTTACGGTTTTGAATGCTCCAGGCACTCCACTATAGATAATAGCCGCTTCGACAGTCAATCAAAACATAGCAAAAAGTGTCGTCAAAACAAAAACAAATCTCGATTTTTTTTTTAATAAGTAGTTTTATAAAATTAGTAAGAGGAGGTTAATTTTTTCATGTCCAATAACCCATCGTGTATCGTACCGTATTTGATTTTAGAAAAAGATTATGAGGTTTAAAACACCATTTTTCGATTTAAAGACTCGTTTCTGAAACATTTGGTTTTAAAGTACAATTTTTTATTAGAGACAAGTGCACGTGAAAACAATTACAGCAGTAGTATATACAAAGAAAAACTATCAGAGCTAGTAGGAAGTAAAACCTGAGAAGCTAGGCTACCAACTTGTAAAGTGTACTCGGAAAGTGAAATTTCATATTATTTTTTGAAAATTTGTTAACAATTGTTAATTACGATTTTAATATGATTTACGAACTTCGTAAAGTTAAAAAAACAAAGTCATATCAGCTTTTATATTTTTAGATGTGTTTTGAGTGTGAACTCAAAGTAGTCATATGCAGCTACGGAACCTTACACTGCACCCTGTTTTTTTAACCTGTTTAACCATAGTAGTTATCAGGTAACAGACAAACATTTATACTCTGATGGTACATAGCCCACATTTTGGGCTTCGCCATAAATAGTATTAAAATGAACCATCAGCCATCCTGTGATGCTAATGTAAAATAACCGAGAAATGAGTATTGATTAAAACCCCAAAATAAATAAAATATTTATAATCGCTTAAGCCTGCAATATAAGCCTCGTGCGTGAGGTCGGCATAAGTAAGTAGCACTCGGTTATGAGGAAAATATTTATTGCATAATAGGCCTTAAAGCTGTAGCGTAAAGGTTTATATTTTGTCCACAGTGCTGGCGATGGCTCGATAGATCATCGACATAATTTTAAAGCAACGAGTTCACTTTCAAGTTCACGGTTGCAAGTATTGCATAATTTTTCATAATATTATCATCTTTTCATTGGTTGTTAGAATACATAATTAATTTGACTAAATATTTGAGTTTTTTTTTACAAAAGGACAAATGCCTAGACAGAGCCTTTTTAAATACCGCCGCCCATAGCAAAAAAAAAACAAAACGCGATAGCATAACTGTCACTTTACGACGGTATCACGAACACGAGGTTGCCCAAATTTGGCTGCAATGCAGCATGGCTACCTGTTAATTTTATATATTTTTACTCTTGTAATAACATAAGGCATTTTTCCACTGGATTCGGTACGTATCTGTGTCGGATCCGCCGGGACGCGGAGAGGCGCTGCCATGAGTGATTCGCTGCAGAAGACGTGCCTCAGCACACTGTAATACTGATCGGAGCCATCTTAGCAAAGGCGGGCGATGGCACCCGCAAGGTTTTATTGAGTTTTTATTATGGTATAAACGAGCTGTCGGTTCCATTTTTAGGACTACCTTAGACACACATAGAGGCTATAAAGGTGCGCTACCCACCTTTCTCCTCCCACCTCCATGGGCCAACGGTTACTTACACAGAGCACGAAACGCCCCGTTTCGTATAAGCGAGGGGTACCTCTCCGGTCGTGCGGACCCAATTCGGCTGCATGCAATCATGCAGTGTAGCACTACCTCTTACAAAGTTTAGGTCTCTACTTCATCCTCGAGTCCTACACACCCATCGGATCTCACCTAGGACCAGTGGCATACCTATATAGATGCTTTTCCGCGAAACTATAATCAAAGTTTTCCTACTTATCTCATTTTGCTTTCTAGAAGTTGACGCGAAAGTTGTAAGTTGAAATGTCACTGGAGATGCAGGATCAGTTCTGATGCAACGATTATATTGCCTGCAATGCTAAGAAATAGGTTTTAAATATGTTATCTCATAATTAATCATCCAATATCCAATTACAATTATTTTGAATTATTGATTTGTCTGCCAACCATGGCAGAGAACCAAAAATGTTGCGATGGGAAGGCCTTCTTGCATAGTTGGCAAAAATAGTTAGAGTTCCAAAATAATTATAGTAGTTGATATTTAATGTATAAAACTTTCAAGGATTTTTATTGCCTGCCATATTATGCATAGTGCATACATACTAATGTATGGAATGAATGGTAAATAACTACCATTCCTAAATTAATATCAAAATAAATAGGTTTTGTCATTTATATTCATACACATATAATTAATATTTAGTTAGGTTTTCGTTTAATGTAAAAGAAGCCGAAAAAGATGCTGCCTCCTTGCTGGGGGGGGAGACTTACGTGCCTTTGTAATCTTCAAGGCTATGCTGGAAAGGGCTACTCATGCCGGACAGGCTTGGTGGGGGAGTTCGTCCGTCTGAATCAGCAGACGATTCAGTTCGATTTCGGATGCATTTTTGGCGTGCTCCTTTGAAATACTGGTGCCAGGCGTCAGGCTGGGAACCGGACCCCACGGCATGGTTCCGACAACGTAGTAGGGATTTTTAGAGGCATCCGGACAGGCCCCAGGGAGGAGAAGTCTGCCCTTTGAGACCAGCCTGTCACTGTTGTTTGCCGATCCGGGACCTTGCAATTATAGCGACTGAAGGCACTGTGTGTACCTTCAGTCACACACAGTGCCTTCTTGGCCTTGGGTTTTAGCAGGTATTGTACTAAATGTCAAGTCCTATATAGATCTAGGGGCCACCCGGGCACCTATCACTCGTAAATGTATTCCCCTGCGTTAACAAAAAAAAAAAGGATTGGTACTGGCCGTTGTTATGATTCTTGACTTTGTGATCGTTATAACATATTGTATCAAATAATATATATGATAAAACAGCTCGTGTGAGTAGGATTCACGCTCGGCCTGTTTCCTTGTTAAGCAAGGTTTTATTTGGATATTTTCATAGATACGAGCTGTTTTGTAACATATCTTTTTACCCTTGCCTTTATTCACTAAAGAAATATTTTTGTTTTATATAATTGTTTATCGGAAGCTCATGATTTTATGATTTAAAGATATAATATAACACAGTCATTAACTCACAAACAATACCGCTAATTATGTATTTAAGTAGGTACATATTACAGATACTTTATTATAACATATTAGGAGGCTCCCGTGATTTCATCTGCCTAAACCAATTCTTTTTTTAATGATATAGGGGGGCAAACGAGCAGTCGGAGCCATTTTCATGACTAACGACGCCCATAGACATCCGCATAGAGGCTATACAGATGCGCTGCCATCCTTTCACCTCCCAACTCGGTCGTGGCGGCCCATTTCGGCTGCATGCAAGCATGCAGTGTGACACTACCTCTTACTATTCCAAGAGAACCCTTATATATTTTGGCGACAAAAGTTTTTACACGTTCTCTTTACTCTAATACAATGGCTTATGTGTGGAAGGATAACAAATATACACGTAATACTAGACTACTTGCGGAATCTAGACGCCAAATAGGCTGTATAGCAAGCTCCACTTCCCTCAGATATTCAATACATATTGCGAAACTGAGTATTGTTTTTCATTATTCAAGTATATATTGAGGAGATTCATTTTCTAGTCACATTCGTCATAAGTGCAATACCAATTACATACCTCCTCCAGAAATGATCCAAAAGGTAATTTATCAAATAATTTAGATGTTAATAATTAATATCAAATAAATACAATGTTTTTAATCTAAATGAATCGTTATAAAACAATTGATTTGAATGTTAACAACATTAATTTTGCTTTATTTTTGCTTTATCTACGATATAAAGCACAAGTAGCAAAGCTAACCAAGTTTATTTTATTAATAAAATATAAAATAATACAGAAGTAGCTTCAATGTCTTAGATAAATATTTTTTTAGAATCCTTCGGAGTTAAAATGAAGTATAAAACTTGTATATTCTACAAGGCGCTTTCAAGAATCCTACTAATATTATAAATGCGAAAGTTTGTATTAATACGTGTTATTCTTGCACGCCGAAACTACTAATCGGATTAGGATGACATGTGACGTTGATGTTAGAATACAAACTAGAAAAACTAAAAGAATGGTTTCTTTGTGATAGATTTCACACAAATATTAGATAGTATTAAATAAAGTTATCTCCTATTAAATATTGTTATTCAGGTATATAAAATACATAGGATTCGAACAGCAGCCTACCTTTATTGATTTATCTTAAACAAGCCAGTTAGTATTTCAAATATATGATAGATATGACATCTGCGAACAGTTATATCATTGCCATTTTTATATTTCAGCTTATTTTTCTATATGGATTTGTTGCGTCGGCGACATGCATGGTACTACACCCAGCACCAGCGCCTCTATTCTTTGGTCACATATCAGAACCAAATTACAGCTTCGCCTACGATGTTAATGATGTACAGACAGGCGATGTGAAAAGCCAACATGAAAGCAGACGAGGCGATATTGTAATAGGACAATACTCTCTAGTTCAACCTGACGGCGTTAGGAGAACAGTAGACTATTCTGCCAATGATCATACAGGTTTTCTCGCAACTGTCAATAACCAGGGCGTGCCTTCCATCCCACAAACTAACGAACAGTTAATTGTGCAAGACGAGACACCGAAACCCGCTGCCAAAGGGCAAGAGGTACAGCAAAATTCACCTCCAAGCCCTCAAAGCCCAATCTCATTTACAACTCAAGGATGGCCCGAAAATGTAGCCAGCGCAACGCCTTCCCCATTATCAATTTCTCGAGCGCCACTTATCCTTCCATCGCTTACAAATGGAAACCCTTGGCTGTAAATAAAACATGAAAAAGATTTCTACACGAACATGGACCCTAAAGAGCATTCTAGGTGACAGTTTAGACAGCAAACATTCATAATGGAAAATGTGATGAAATATAATAATATGCTGCGCACTCTATTTATAGAATTCTAGTAGATTTAACTTTCTTTTAGTGTTCTTTGTCGTATTTAATTTTCTTTTCATCTATAATATACGTCGATATCGTTTAATAGATCAAAAACTACTGCGCAGTATGCTTTTTTATAGGACCATAATATTTAAACTCGATATAAGTGCAACTTGTGTCAGAATTAATAACTGTAGTGACTGGGAGAACGACCTTGTATATATCCTAATATTACTTCTAGTAGACTATAATAACTTTAAATATATATGTATAATAATATTTCTTGTATATATTTGACAAGCAATAAATAGTTTTGATGCAACTTTTTTTGTTTTATATGATTCTATTCCTTTTTTATAAATAAGAGCCAAGCCACAGCCACAAGAGCTTTGTTTACTCTTGACCATTATCAACAGACTGATGAGTTTCCTGTCTAAAAGCGTTGTCCAGCCTAAATTTTCTCTCAAACAGACATAATTTTTAGCTACTAAATTAGATTCAACACCACAAGTCCATCGATAAATATAGTACAACGTCGGTCATTAAAGATACAATATTGATACCATAAATCAGTTTGTTTTATTACGTGCCATATTACTATGATCCTATAACACCGTATATAACAGCGAAAACCCGCCCGATCCCCTTACGCCAAGTAACCCAATTTTCGTCGTATGTTATCAAAAGGGGACACAAACTATTTTGCTCGTCGCTATATAGCCCCGGGGTGTTGAATTTACAGTTTATATACAAATAGGTATACGTTATAACATGTGAACTTACAAACACATTTTTTATATTTAAAATATGCAATTTTATTTTATCTTACAAAAATATTGTTAGCTATGGAAAAAAAACTCAAAGGTATTTTAGTTTACCCACTTTAGACACTGCTCAGAAGAACAACTCCGCGCTTAAGGTTAGTACTTGTACTTAGAACATAAGCTTGCTAACAATCAAAGTTCATTTTCTCACGCACGCTCATTGGACCGTTTGCAAGTATAATAATGCATCAGTTTCTCATAACACACCCTACTTAAAATCCACAGTGTCATGATAAAGATTTTTTAATTTGATCTCTCTCTATCTCTGTATCGGTATATACGGTTTGTTCGTTTAGTAATATTGTCCATATAATTAAATGAAATTATTGTTTGTTAAATAAACTTCTTTTATACATTTTCTAAATAGTACCTATATCTAATTAATTATTTATTTCTACACTCAATAAACCTCGATCACCGTAACGGTGTTTAAGCCATCACATTCATTTTAGAAATACGATATTGGTACCGTATCCTATATTTATATGCACTTGTTGCCTTTCAAATATCAACACTGCCTTAGACTACGCCTACTATGTCCGTTTCCTACAAATTCAAGGCTTCGGCAAGGTTATCTTATAAACATTTCTCAACGGTTTGTGTGTAACTATGAATCCTGGTTACATGTGGGTGACAAGGTATTTTTTGGAGGTGGTTGCATTTTCTTTTTACATTCATCAGTAGATTAATCTCGTCTGATGATAGTGATGATAAAGATTTCTTTTAAATTATTAATAGTGGTTTTTTTTCGTCTTTTCAATATGCTTTACAAATTTTCTTTAATAACTGGCATTTGTCTATTTTTTCAATTTTAACAATAAGGTCACACATCCCTTCTATTGGAGGTTGCGCGACGAAGGTTTTTGATACATGTTAGATACAGACAATTATAAATAATTGTAAAATAAATGTGAAATAAATTGTAAATGAACATTTATTACAATTTAATTTCAAAGCCCGTGCAACAAGTAAATAATTAACATGAGTCGGCACGGAACTTCACAATATTTAGAAGACAGGTTTTCGCTTACGGTAATGCGCCCTACATTTTACAATGTATTGCGACCAAGAAACCCATTCTCCTGGACTTTTTAAATTTAAATGTATTTATTATTTTATTTTTATGATAAAGGGAGGCAAACGAGCAGTCGGAGCTATTTTCATGACTTCCGTCGCCCAAAGACATCAGCATAGAGGCTATACATATGCGCTGCCCTCCTTTCTCCTCCCACCTCCATGAGCTACAGGCTACTTACACACCGCACGAAACGCGACTGCACAGTTGTCACTTTACGTCGATCTCGTGTATTTTATTTGTATTTAATGTTTACTTTTATACGACGTCATTTCAAATTATGCAAAGCGAAACGGCATACTATCTTCATTAAATATTCAAAAGTAAGATGTAGTTCCATGCTGCTCAGCAGCCGAATAAGGCCGGCACGATCTCTCGCTCATGTATGATATATGATACCCTAGTGACAGCTATGATGATCCGTTTCGTGCGGTTTGTGAGGAATCAAGGAATGGAGAATCTATGCGGATATCTATAGACATTCATGTAAATTGCTTCGATTTCTCGTCTCTTCAATATAATATAAAAAAAAAATTGCACTGGTATTTTTAAAAATAACTAGTGATCCCGCGAAAATTTATATTCGATCTATGTTATTTTTTTGTTAATTAATTAAAGTTTTATTTATTAAATTAAAGCACTTTATAAACATTATTATTAAAAAATATCTTACACATAAACTATTAGTGTGCCAAAGTCCATACTCCTCCGTCCGCGCAATTTTCGAAAAAATGTTCCTAAAGTTTTTGCTTCACATATTAATTTTTAAGATATTTTTTGTCACAGACCTATCAAATTATATATAATGTTACAGTGCGCGCTTTTTTTCACATCTTTTGCCTAAATAGAAATATAAACCTAGATAGTAATATATGTCATGTACAAGTCACAATCACAGCTGCTACTTTAATGAAGATCGTTTACGCCTTCCGACGCCATTTGCCTTGAAAACAGTACTTTTTAAACACCTTAAAATCATGAACCACTTATCTTATATTATATGTTACATACTAATAATTGTAGGACATTTTCTTGTCTAAATAGTTAGTTAAAAAAATATTTCAATTAATTTAGTATGTACGCATTTTATCATGAAATCTTATTAGAGGTTTGTTAATTTCCCTTTTAGCGTCAGTTTCGAAGCTCAAAATATCATAAAAGTACTGAAATATATAATTAACAAAAAATAATAACCACTTGACAAGATCCTTGAGAGAATAGTTAGTAGAAAAAAAAATTGGTTTTGGTATCTTATCTATGAGAAATTAAAATTCAAAAAATGTGAAATATTTAAAATTTTATATGTATTTTTCGACGAAATACCTTATTTCATTTAATATAATAATAGCTTACCAATAAACTAGAGCATATTCTTTACAATCATGCATTTAAAGTTTTGATTATTGTATAGTAATTATTTTTCTGTAAATTTTTTAAAACGTCTCTAAAACACTGGTCGCAAACGAAATCAATTCAGTACGTGGATCATAGTGGGTTTTTTTGACTATAGAATATACTAACATTATATATATGCTACTCACACGGCGATCCGTATGTGTGGGTTTGAATTACCCATGAATTACATAAAACCACGTGCGCAAGGCGTAAACGCTCTTAAGGCATTCGGTACTATTTTTCTCATACTTCTCATATTTTTCGTTCTTACCTTGCACTTCTGTTTCCTTAATTTCACCCAAAAATACTTAAATAATCATATATTTATTACGTATGCTTATATCATTTAAGCATGTTACATTTAATAATTATGATTGTACGTACAGAATTTAGTAACAATATACAAAACATGTTTATTAGTATAACTTTTTAAATAAATTAATGTGTATTGCATTGGTATTTCATATCACAAGGCTATGAATTACACCCGTGTCATTAAACTAATTAATCGATCAGGTTTCCGAAACTATTTATACTTAAACATTTAATTTTAATCAATGAAGTCTAAAGGAAATGGATACATCCTATAAAAAAGTAAATAGCTACTAATAATGGTAATCGTTTTTTGTTTCGTAGTGTACGAGGCAAACCAGCAATCGTAGCCATTTTCATGACTACCGACGCCCATAGACATCCACATATCCGCAGATGCGTTGCACTCCTTCCTCTTCCTCCCCTTCTATGCTATTTGCTATTTTCATGACTACTGACGCCCACAGACATCCACATATCCGCAGATGCGTTGCCCTCCTTCCTCTTCCTCCCCTTCTATGCTATTTGCTATTTTCATGACTACCGACGCCCACAGACATTCACATATCCGCAGATGCGTTGCCCTCCTTCCTCTTCCTCCCCTTCTATGCTATTTGCTATTTTCATGACTACCGACGCCCACAGACATCCACATATCCGCAGATGCGTTGCCCTCCTTCCTCTTCCTCCCCTTCTATGCTATTTGCTATTTTCATGACTACTGATGCCCATGGTCATCCGTGTATCATGCGTTGCCCTCCTTCGTCGATCTATGGATCAACGGCTGCACACCGTACGAAATGCGGCAGCACATCAGTCACTTTACGCCGGTTTCGGCGTGTCGGCCCAATTAGGCTACATCAGTGTGGCACTACCTCTTACTAAAAAAAAACGGAGCAAACAGCCAGTCGGAGTCTTTTAGTGACTACCGATCCCAATTCACACAAGCCTACACAAAGAGACTAAACAGTTACACTTCATTACTATTTATGGTCGCCGCACACTTATCAACTCAGAAAAGGATCGTAAACGCCTCGCCTAGAAAAGCGAAGACGATACGATTACGTTACGCATCCCATTAGTGTGAGTTGCAGTATGAAGTTTCATACAAAGAATACTGACCAGCTCGAGGTAGTACGGTTACGATCCCTTCCCGAATTGATAAGTGTGCGGCGACCATTCAGGACCTTACAAATTCTGTATCTTTTGGCTAATTGAAAAATATTGCTAATTTTATTTGTATTTTACTTAGTTACCTAACAACAATAACAATATAGATCCAAGCCAGTTACCTAATAGGGAAAAGAAAACAGTGTGCTAACTTGCTATGATCTCTACACATTTGACATTCTTCTTCCATATTCATACAAACACACTGGTTGCTAAAACTCTTGATGCGACCTTCAGATCCTGCCTCATCAATCTCATCTGTGGTGGTACGTGAGTCTTAATCTACCATCATCAACCTACATCCATTCACATTCACATTAAACGTCTGTAGTTCTCGTCAGAGGTATTGCATGCAGTCGAATTGGCACTACCGGGGAGGTACCTCTTACTTACACGGTATTGGCGTAAAGTAGCAGCTGTGCTGTCAAGGTTCGTGGGGTGTGTAAGTATCACGTGGCTCAGGGAGGGAGGAGAAGGAAGGATGGCAACGCATCTGTATAATCTCGATGGGCGTCGGTAGTCATGAAAATCGCTCCGATAGCTCCTTTGCAGTCTATCTGCAGTCCCTATAAGTATCTGTTTTTTAGGCTTCCAATCTTAAAAGGAAAGAAAACGGAACCTCTAAAGGAGTACATTTTGTCCATCCGTTTGTCTGCTCATCTTCCCCTCTATCAAGACTTTATTCGGTGAGTTTCCCAGCCTCTCCCCTAGCCCGTGTCCAAAGCTTTCAGGATTATAGGCAGGAGAACTGCCTATAATCCTATCCTCTTACAAAAGGGATACAACGAGCAGCCCCCATAGTTCAATGGCGTGACCCAATGTCCCTCTCCTTAGACTTCCCACTTCTACGACAACGCTTGAACCACGTCGGAGAAGAAAATTATAGTACCTACCTAAATGATCTGGCCCTTTAAATTAAAAATTTCATTTCTAATTGTTCATTTGGTTTTGAATATATATTTCTTATTTTATTGGTTGTTATACTGTTGATTGAACTTTATAAAAAAAACGAATACGTTATTTTATTTAATAAATAAGAAGAGAATGTCAGTGTTTATTAAAACAGAGCTAGCTCAATCTTTAAAGAATGTTCAATATTCATAAATGAAATACTCATTCATTTAGTACAGCGCTAAATGAATTAAATTTATTATATTTTCGTTAATATCAGATCGGTCCACGAATAATAAGAGAATTTTGTTATAAGTGATTGCTCATTAATTAATTAATTTATTGCACTTTATCATTATTCTGATAAATATAGACTCATTATCCCACCTATATTGACAGTAAAATACTTCTTTTGACACGTTAGCTTTCAAATTCGAATATTATAGTTATCATAATCGTGCTTTTAGGCAATTTCATTTGCCGGCACTGGGATCTCGTTCTCATATAATAATAGGTTTGCGACGTCGTTTCGTCGTTTGAGAATAATCGTTTATAATAATTGCGGAAATAATTCTTAATAAATAATTTATAAATAATATATCATAAATTATATATTTATTGTCATAGAATTGCCCTGGTGCTCTGCAGCCGAATCGAGTCGGCACGACCTGTCGGTCGAGAGGTGTGCCTCTCGCTCACATAAACAGACAGCTTTGCTGTCAGTATGTAAGTTTCCGGTGTCCCATGGAATGGGAAGAAGAAAGCATAGGCTGCTTTTTATGCTCGTCTGAAGTCATCAAGAGTCTGCGACTGCTCGTTTGCCCCCTATTATATTATACAAAAAAAAACATAATTGTAAGGGCTCTCAAGGGCGGCGAAGGTTACCAAAAGGTATATTAGCTATCTTTAAGCCTTAAGACCGAACAGCAGTACAATATTAATGTTGACAAGTTTAGTCCATGTCGAACTATTTTAGGTGCGTACCTTTGTCGCTGTCCAAGTGTCCGGCCAGTTCCGCATAGCAAATAATTGTACTCTGACGAAATTGAACTCCAACTAAAACATTCACTTACCGTGACCTAGAGTATACCTACCTCGCGTATTTCCTATTTATAGCGACGAATGATTGTACAGGACTATATAAAAGCACATTTGTGGCCGGGAGTAATCATAGTTCACTGTACAGTTAGACCAAACGTTCCAAATGGCAGCTAAGGTAATTATTGAACAATTATTACCCTACCTACTTACGATTGGATTTATTTAGTTCATATATTGTGCTGCTTAATATTAACTGTGCTGTCGCGTTTTGTGCGGTGTGTAAGTAGCCGGTGGAGATGGGAGGAGGAAGGAGGGCAACGCATCTGTTTATCTCTATGCGGATGTCTATTGGGCGTCGATAATCATGAAAATGACTCCGACCGCTCGTTTGTCCCCTTATACCATAAGAAGAAAAAAACCTCTGTGATTGACATATTCAGCTACAGACCGTGCTGCCTTGGGTTCGATTCCCGAGTTGGATTCCCTAGCCAAGTGATTGTGTACGTGATATGTGTACCTGACAGAACAAGGATTACATTTTGAAAAATGAGTGAGAGTATATGTGTATGTATATGGTTTGCTAAAATGTCAAAGTATTATGTGCGTAATAAGGCACATGATACTTTGACATTAACTTATCCTGTTCAAATGAACCAATGAATCGATGTTGGTCAATCGTTTAAGATTGACTATCAAAATAATGGTGTCTAATAAGGGACCGACATTTCTATACCTGAGCTCGACTGCACCACGCACCAACCCTACTAATACCAGGACAATACCATATATCAAGTACACCGTGTTCGTCGGTGTTTTTCTCTTAGTTTTTTTTTGTAAGTGGGGTATAAATTTAATTGACTTTACCCAATTTGTTAAATGACACTTCGGTCTACTGAACATTACGATCAGTTCATTGGAAAAAGATATCTTTAAATAAGTTCTGTGACACAGAAAAAGTTACAGATAAAGTTTTTTACAATTATAATATTATTTCAATTTTATATTCAATTTTGTAGTCTCATGTTTCAAATATGTTCTCTTATTGCATGTTCTCATATTATTTTATAAAAGATTAGGTACTGGGTAGCAATCGTTACAAATATTTTTTCAATAAATTGTATAATGTATGAAATAATCGATTTTCGCAGGAGAAACCTTACCGCACCGATACGTATAAATACTATTCATAAAATATCTAATATATAAATTCTCGTGTCACGGTGTGCGTGATTGAACTCCTCCGAAACGGCTGGACCGATTCTCATGAAATTTTGTGTGCATATGGAGTAGGTCTGAAAATCGGAAACATCCATTTTTCATCCCGATATTCCCGGGATAGAAAATTACGCGGGTGAAACCGCGGGGTGCACCTAGTATCTGTATAATATATACACGGTAATAACCTTACAATATGTTCTGCAATTTTTTCTTAAACTATGAATATGTTTTTACAGTTGTTCGTCCTCGCTGTGTTGGTGGCGGCTGCTCAAGGCAGCGCCCTCCACGGAGCTGACTACACCAGCTTCTCTTATGGTGTTGCTGATCCTCACACAGGAGACGTCAAGAGCCAACATGAGACCCGCGTTGGAGACAACGTTGTTGGCCAGTA
>LUGF01047890.1:781705-805308 GCA_001625245.1 Calycopis cecrops | reverse complement strand
GTAGACTACGCCGCCGATGCTCACTCCGGCTTCAACGCTATTGTCCGCAAGGACCCCGCCCTCATCGGCCATGTCGCTCCCATCGTCCACGCCGCCCCCATCGCCCCCATCGCCCCCATCGCCCCGATCGCCCACGCTGCACCAGCGGTCGTTGCCGGCCCATCTCTATCCTACTCCGCTCACGCTGAATCTGTAGCTCACGGTGGTCTCGCCGCACCTGTACATGGAGCCATCGCTGCACCTCTTGCCCTGGGAGCTCATGGACTCGGTCTAGGACACGCTGGCATCGCCGGTCTTGGCTTGGGACATGCCGGTCTTGGTCTGGGACCTGCCGGTCTTGGTCTGGGACCTGCCGGTCTCGGTCTTGGACATGCCGGTCTCGGTCTTGGACATGCCGGTCTTGGTTTGGGACTTGCAGGTTTGGGACATGGCGCGCACTGGTGATTAACGACTTAGCAAATAATTTATGATCTTTTGTAATATAATATTCTGCCGATGGTTATGAATGATGAGTGAACTGTGATGAAATACATACCAATGTAATTATTTGCCTTGTTTCATTTTTTTTGTAATTATCAAAATGTAATTTAACGAACGCAGTAACGAGCATCGCTAACATAAGAATATTACAAGAAAAACGTTATGACATCGCACAAATATTATCTATGCACTTATTTGTTATATTTGATACTAAGCTTACTCTCATACCCCACATTGAATTTTCATCTGTTGAGTCTCAAAGAAAATGTAAGAGAATTTCGTAATCCAAAAGCATTTTAGAGTAGGTATAGTTCTTCAGTGCTAATGCTATGCTATACCTACATATACCCTATGCTGTACGTTTGAAAGGTTATGTAAGTTTCTTTTTTTGTGAATATTAAACAGATATACTTGATTACTTTGTGCTCGGTCCGTTTCCGCAACTCGGCGTCTTTCATGCCCATTTTACTTGTGTCATCCACAACGCCTTTTTACACTTCGTTGCCAACTAAGCTCCCTCAGGAAGACCAGTAGTTCCTTTATGTTAGCACTTCGGGAGCGTGTCCCGGTTTCCTTGACAGGAGGCTCGTTGCTATTACTGTATAATATATAGGTATAAATCTATAGGTTATTGGCATAAGAAGCATTTAGCTATTTCATAAGGTTATATTTAGATCCAGTTTATACCTAGGAGCATTAGATAGATATTAAATGGAGACGTAGACTTAACATAATATTAAATATAATACGAGGTAGAGTATCAGGTAGCTTATTAATATTAGTGTAATGTGGTGTTAGTTTAATTGATGTATTATTACATAAAACAATTCAAATTCTACTAGTAACTTGACACAAAGATATTCCGGATGTGTTCTAAATTAGTGATTGTTAATTATGTATTGCCTAGATGTTAAGTTTTAATTGGGTAATAGATTACGAAGAAAATATCATGGATTTACAATCACAAAAACGTATATATAATTTATTTGTGAGCTAGACACTCAATTGAAATTCTCTAAGGGTTATCAATACGATACAATTCGTACACACTCAACATACACTTACAGCGGAGCGCGCTTATGATACAGAAAACATGGTGGCATATAAATTTATAAATATTAATAAATAACCTTTACGAGAATGTGTAAGAAAAAATATTATTAACATTCTTATGTTGTATCATGTCAATGTGAATCATCGTCGTCACCATCATCAACCTTTAGCCGTCCTCAGCTTTAACAAGATTTTTGACAAGATTAGATAGTGTAGTAAAAAAAAAACTTGTGTCATTAAAACGAAGAAAAAGAAAGAGCTTGAAAAGATTACATATAATTAAATACAAGTCAGGCCAGATATGAGCCCAACTCTGGAATAGATTTTCTCTAGGAAGACCAAAATTTTTAATTTAATTAAGTCGGTTAAGTGTATGCTACCCGTAAATATAACAAAATGAGTCCGCTTTTCTATTTTACAAACCACCTTCAATGTTCAGTTTTAAACTTTTAAATAAAAATCTAACATTCGTTATCTATTGCCATAATAACTATCTTCAAATTTTGAAGTAATAAACAATCAACATTACAAACTAGAAGCGCAAATTTGTTATATTAAATAACTCCGACAAATATATAATTTAAATGATGTGTTGACTTATTGCAAATAGAAAAGAAATTTGCTCAGTGCATTGTTAAAAATTAAATTACATAATATGATTTTTCATATTCTTAAAAAAATACGGATTTTTTATTAATTGAGATTTAGAAAACAATTACAAAACAATTTAATAAGTTCATCTGTTCAAGATACATCATAATTTCATAAATAAAAGTAGTTGTCAATTTTTGTAATTTTTAGGGTTCGGTAGTTTTATGACAAAAACAGGTATATGGATTTAATGTAGGTACAATTAGAATTTCAGCTAGCTGGGAATATGCACAGAATAGCACAGTACACTATATACCATAACAAACTCCCCCTGTATATTGTATAATGTCGTTTACGGCCACATTAATTACATTATGAGCCTCATATACGGTACCGATATAACTTTACGAGTTTTCGACCCAACGTTCCAATGTATCTGACAGATGAAAGCAATTTTGAATATAGAATATAAGGGATATTTCAATAATGACAGTCATCATCATCAGCATGTTGCAGTCCACTGTTGGACGTAGGCCTCTCCCATATCACGCCACTGGCCTCGATTCGCCTATACTTTCCCATAGTATTTGTTGTAATATAATATGTATTTTGCATAATAATAGTTATTATAGTTAACTGTAGTATATAAAGATCGATTTGGAATTAATATAAAGAATTAGATAAATTAAAAAGAAAAACAATAAATTTTCGATAATGATACATTATCGAAAATTTATTGTCTTTTTTTTATTTTATCGATCTCCAAAGATCAATTGTTCATTATTGAATCATACTCATTTAAATATCGGGCATTTTTATTGTTTCAATTCAATATGAAATACAGTGCAATAAGAATCACCTACTTTTTGAGAGACGTCTTCCGCTTTTCTTAGAGGTATTAATTCTTTATTTTATAAGGCCCCAGACGGAGCCATTTTCATGACTACCGACGCCTATATATATCCGCATAGAGGCGATACGGATGCGCTGGCCTCCTCTCTCCTTCCACCTCCATGGGCCACCGGCTATTTGCACACTGCACGAAACGCGACGGCACAGCTGTCACTTTACGGCAGTCTCGTGTAAGCGAGAGGTACCTCCCCGGTCGTGCCAGCCCAATTCAGCTGCATGCAAGCAAGCAGTGTGGCACTACCTCTTACTAAAATTCGATAGTACCAGCCCCAATTAAAGAGCCAAGCAGCACCTCTACAATACTAAAATCTGTTAGTTTTTGATAATATCCCATTCTGACTCTTACATCTTAAACTAGTCCCTAAATTTAGATTTATAAACATTTTCCTGGCTTAGTTTTCATTACTCTCTGGCGAAGTAAACTATCATGAGAAGACTTGTCTGACGTGACGTGACGTCTGACGTAGTGAAGAATCTTTACAACATAAATGAAGTTTACAAACCCGCATCGACCCGCGCTCTAAGGACGAAGCCTGTATGATACAGGACGTATAATACTGGGATTTATAATATAGCTGATCGGGCCGTATGTTGTCTGGACAATAAAATATCTTGGTCATCCATCGATAATTTTTGCTTTTTCTTCCTTTTGATCGCTTTTCTTCCTTTTTTTTCTCTTTTTTTCCCTCATTTTGTCACATAATGACTCTATCAACGGGACAAAAAAAGAATCTTATTCTAATATGCCCATGATTTAAGTTGGACAACATTTTATAAGAGGCTGTGCTATGCTGCATTGCAGCGGAATTGGCCTCGCACGAGGAGGTTCCCCTCGCTCACATGATACCGTCGTGAAGTGACAGCTATGCTGTAAGTAATCGTTCGACTTCTGAATAGCCGGTAGCCCAAAGGTTACTCCGACTGCACTATTGCACCTTACCTACTATACAAAAGTTACATCTCTGTGCGATACCGGTCCAGTAAATTCTTAGAAATGTCCGGAAGAACATCGTGACTCAAAATATTTATAAATTAAAACATTATTTATAAAAAAGACATCCGATAAACAAGGTCGTGCAGCGCCACGCTAAAAATAAAAAAAGTATTCGTCGATAAATAATGAATGAGATATCCGTTGTCTTCGTTCGCGTATTTCCCCGCTGAGTCTGAATTATCTCGCACTCCAGGTGTAAGGAATGATTTTTCAATATCAAAATGATGCATTTTATCATATTTATTAAATTTGTGGTGAATTTTATTTAAAATTTGGTCGTTCCTCGCTATTTTCAATTCCCCTTATGACCTATATGCTTAAATTTATTAGGATTTGTTCAGCAGTTTACGCATTAAAACGTAACATACAAACAAAGAAACTGATACGTTTATTTATCATAGTTTAATAAATCCTATTCCATAGACCAGGATATAGAAGAGAGTGTGTTATTTTCTGTATAGCACGCAATTTTATTTTCAATCTTCAAAGCAACAAGTGAGTCTTCGAGTATTATTTATTTACAAACACAGTTGATACTTGTATAAGTCAAACGTCGTAACTTCCGAGGAAGAATGTGTGACAGGCGTGTGGGACAAATTAGCGGAATACTAAAACAAAGTTAGTTGATTTTGATAGGATTGATAGAATGATTGTCTTTATTTATTATTATTTATTAATTTATATACATACTTAATCTATTTTACATGCAATATTAATACAATAGACAATTAATCATTACATAAAATTACTCCAGTCTTCCGTGTTTGAAAACACTACAAGCTTGTAGTTCCTGGATTGATGGTTGTTGCGGTAGTCCCTGGATTGTGATCCTCGTTAAATAATAATTTGAAGGCATTTTGGTCGGGTTGATAAACTTTAATGTTAGGCTGACCGCAAGTCAACTTTCCAGGGTTCCTTCCTCTCACCTTCACGAAGCCTTTGGGAAAATATATAGGAAGTAAAATGCGCCGAAGTTGTGATAAGTTAAACTAAATCTTATTAATATGCATTAGCGTAACATAAACTGAAGCTAAACTTAACATTGGGTTTATCTTAATTAATCATAAGTATGATTCCATTGCCTTTCCAATAATGTATGTATAGTGAAAAAAAAAACATTGACTTCCCGTTCAGGTACAAAAAATATCATATAAATAGCCATTAATAGTGAACTAAGTCAGTTGCACACAGACATTCAACCAAACTACCAAAATGGCTTTCAAGGTAATTATGTTTTATTTTATGTGCCACTTTTTCATCTTAGGCATTTAATCCAGAAGCTCAATCAATAAACGCTTATGCTTAAATCAGAAGTAGGATACATTTTTACTGACGTAAAACTTCCGCTCTGTTATTTCATACCCATCGCCTGAGCTTTTATTCATCTAACGAATACATACGAATCTTGCATTTGGCTATTCCAGAGACATTTAATATGTATATCTTTAGGATTTTAAGAAACTTATTAAAACTTATTTTTCCACAAAATTATTAAAATATTTCTCATAACTTCATATACATTTTTTTATAATTATTGTTAGTAAAGACGTTTTTCCGAAATGGATTCCAATGGCAAAAAATATCGTGAAATAAATAATCATGATAAAGTTATTAAATATTACTTTAGATTAAGTTTTAATAAATCCAGGTCCTCTTAACGTTTTCCATTAATGTTATTACTGTTTGAATATTATGGATAGGAGAGTGCCCAATTACAAATCTATTTAGCAACTTGGTTAAAATGTTTTCAAAATTACAGCTTAAATTTTATGTCAATTTGCGTCAATTAAACTTTACTCTTTCATTACAGTTCGTCGTTTTCGCTTTGATGGTAGCGGCTGCTCAAGGCAGCGCTATCCCTGGAGCTGACTACTCCAGCTTCTCGTACGGAGTGTCGGACCCACACACCGGAGACGTCAAGAGCCAGAAGGAGACCCGCGTCGGCGACAGTGTCGTGGGCCAATACTCTCTGCTCGACTCTGACGGCACACGCCGCACTGTGGACTACGCCGCCGACGCACACTCCGGTTTCAACGCCGTAGTGCGCAAGGACCCCGCCTACATCGGCCACGCTGCAGCAATCGCCCCCGCCGTCATCGCTGCTCCCGCATATTCGAGCTACGCTCATGCCTCTCCCTTGGCATATGCTGCTGCACCCGCAGCTTCCCTCGCGTACGGCGCTTACGGCTCTCCCTTAGCTCTTGGAGGTATTGCTGGCCCACTCGCTCGCGGCGCCTACGGATACGGCGCTCATGGACTCGATCTCGGTCTGGGTCTCGGCTACGCTGGACGTCTGGGATGGTAAATTACCCCTTGAAACCATGTTATAATAAAATGCTGTGATACATTATAATAAAGATTATGTAAAAAAACAAATTGTATTTACGAGTAGTAAATGAACCTTAATTCACAAATAGTTTTATTTTTTGAATTTTATAATACATCTGTTGCCTGCTATTTTGTACATCGGTTAAATAGCAAACCATTCATGGAATACTGATACGCGTGCCTTAGAATAACTTAAAAATTTTCTGAAGAAAACTACATGCATCTGCGATTACTATGCCATCGTGTGATTGAATTCATCGGGACTAATGTAATGAACTAAGTTCTAAGGAGTTGAAGATTCAATTTCTAATGTTGTCTTGCAGTTTGCGTAATTAAATCTGTTTCAAGTTACCAAATCCGGAGATGTCACTATATTTTTGATAATATGGTATGGTAAATATTGTAATAATAACAAGCAGCTGAAGGAGTTACCCTTCAGCTGCAGTGTTACCCTTCAGCTTCCTGTAGCTCTTCTTATAACTTTTTATAACAATATCAAAGGTGGCAAAGGTAACGAAATTTATGCTTAGATGTTTAGATATACAAATAAGATCGACGAATGAAAGTAATTTAAAAAAAGTTCTAAATCTAGAAAAAATTTTGGAAGAAAACTGGGAAGAAAATTATAATCAATATTAAATAAGAAATAAATGAGTTTTTTAAGTATGAGGGAAAAAATAATAGCCTTTTTTTATTGTTCTCTATCTATTTTGGCTCCGACTTATGATGGACTTTTAATATATTTATTTTTGGAATGGTGATCATTTTCAAAAATCTAGTAGTTATAAGCCTGTAGATTTGTCTAATTGAAATACTAATTTCAAGGTCTCCTGATAGGTGTTTGTAAATACGGTCGCTCCGTACCCAACCTAATATAGAGAAGTACTGCTTCTGAGGCGTAAGTTGATAAATGTATATTTTAAACCGGTATTAGTGAACAATTTCTTAGAGAGAGGGTTTCATTCGAATTTGGAGAATTATAATTAATACTTATTTGTTAACATCATGTTAACCGCGTACATTACAAGACGTTACTTTTTTTACATTATTTCTTGTCACACAAGTTGTTATAATATTGTAATTGTACTGAATGCAAATAGTGACTCTCGTACATCAGTATATTAATCTATGAAAGCACTTTGACAATGGCTAAAAATTGGCAATAAATCCAATGTACCCTTGGCCCCAGTTCTTACTCGTAACCGTGACACATAAATATTAATGTGTATGTTTTTATAAATTTTATGCATAATATTCATTGTAATTAATTTCTTTTTTATTTTAATTATATTCATTTCAGTTAAAATATTATCAGAAGTGTTTGCAGCTCTGTTTAACTAGACGGTTCTAGGCGCTTACTAAAGCTGCATGAAGTCGAGTTAACAATTCATATTATATGGAAGAGAGAGTGATATAGTGTTAATTAAGGTAATTTAGGCCAGTAATGGAATTTCATAGGTCATGGATAGAGTTCTTTTTCTTTGAACCAATGGGCTCCACTTTGAACCTCTCTTATAGTGGGTATTTTTACGCACGGGGCAAGGAGCAAAGAAGTCAACCTCATCCCATTGTCTTGTCCTATCATGCATCATATAATATAAGGGAGCAAAGACGCCTAGGTTTTTCTGATATTTAATAATTCGGGGGCAGCTCAGCAGAAGCGGCACTGGTAGCACTGGCGTTTATACTGTAGTGCCAAATGCACCACTTATGCAGCAAGTCCTACACACGAGGTAAGAACATAAGTGTGAAATGTATTTCGTGCAATTTTCGAGAACGGTTGAACATTTTTTGTATTGGGGCATCGAGTGTAGAGAGACCCAGCAAATAAGTAAACGAATCAACTCAACTAATATTGCATGCGACTTGTTCAATTGTTCTCTTTGTTTTTGCTTACTTTAGGCTACAGACTTGTGATTGTTTTATTTTAGTATAACAGGGGAAAACGAGCAATCATAGCAATTTTCATTCCTACCGACGCCAGACATCCTCCTAGAGGTTATACAGATGTAGTGGCCTCCGTCCTCCTCCCTATTCTAAAATAATTTCATATGTGCCCATTTTTTTAAATAAATTAACAAATTACAAAATTTAAAAAAAATATTTCTAAAGTATGTAGGTACAAATATAAGATCAGTAAAACATTACTTTACTAAAGCCTGGCGTAAAGCATTATGCTTTACCGTGGAAATAATCAAGATGAACTTGTAGAGGTTGTGAGATTAGATTAAATCATTAAAACTAGGCACTTACATATAAATTATTAACATTCCACAAAATAGAGTTATTTGAAGTTCAACCTTGTGACTGTATAATTTGTGTAACAATTGCTCAAAACTAATTATGTTTATCAAGGTGAAAACAAATTAGTTATATTTATTTTATAAAATGGCGGCGGGTATAATTGTGTGTTACAATATTTTATATTTATTACATTTATTAGCATCGTTAACCTCGTTTCTATTTCCCATGCATTATATTAATATCTTTTAGACATGCCGAGTGCCGGTGCCATTGAAGAAACAGTTGCTTGTCACATAACATCCCCATGAAGGTGATGAAATAATGATGCACTTGTCTATTGCCGTGAGATTCTTCATATGAGTTGAATCTATTTACTCTTTTTTGTCATAAAAAATTATAAAAACGAACATAATAGTACTACATATGAGTTAGACACGACTTTGTCGTCGTCTACCATTGATGTAAAATGATGTTTGTTCTGCCGTATTTCGAGCGTTTGCAAAAGTACAAATGACCAAATAGCCCTCTTTTTGGTCATTTGCATAATATAGGATAAGGAGGTAAGAATAATAAATTATCTTATCCCTCGCTATACGGCTACTGCTACTTTGCTCCTCTATGCACAAAAAAAGATAGTGAAATCGAGGATAATGTAAAATCAATATAACATTACAATCTATTAGAAGTGACAAATAAGACAAACAAACAGACCTCGTCGCTCTGCAGAACGAAATTGCATTCCGATGTAGACTGAGCGCACTCGGATACATGACCTTCAAGTGCTTTCTTTCCTGAGTGCTCGACTTAAGGTCACATTTGTCAAGGTCTTTTTATGTTATAATAAAAGACCTTGGGAAACTTTATATGAAGGAATTTTTGGTTCTGTTTATTTTTTTTATATAAGGGGACAAACACGCCGTCGGGGCCTTTTGGTTTACTGACACAGATAGTAAAATATATTTTCGGCATGTCTATGGCAACAAGACACATTAATTAATGAATGAAACATAATATATAGTAGTAATAAGAACATACTACGTTATCACCACCGCGTGCGACTTACCGTTAAATATATAACAAACAAAAGAAGAAATAGCATTTTTTCTTTCATTTGAAAGGACATTAAAAAGACCCCAGATACATATTTTCCCTAATATTTCTAGTACATAGATAACTTACTCTGTTATTTAAGATATAAGTAAAATTTAAATAGCATGGCTTAAAATAACGTCACATAATATAAACAGCTGTGGGTGAATGAAACGCTATTGATTTACAGTTTAAAGTAGGTAGCTACCTATTAGTAGGCTTCGACGTAGTTTAAGGTTCGTTGCCCTTCATCAGGAAGGTATTTTTACTTCACGGACACAGATCTCAGCGCGGATACAGAGCAATGACGTCACACCAGACCAGTAAAAAGAGTCCATTTCTATGGAATGATTAAACCTTTGTAGTTATTACAGCTTATAAATTATTTTGTGAGTATATTATACAGATCTATCGAATAAGGTTTATTTTTTTAACTATCGTAATATTGTCAAACTTTGCGACATTGTGTTTGTATTAATATTAAAAAATTAAAAATAATTTTAATTCGTTTATACAATTAATACACGAATAAATATATTAAGTGTTCATTCTCTGCAAGAGTCCAAACAAAGTAGCTAGTACTTACTTGTATGCTTTAAAATTTATTTTGACGCTTTGTGCTTCTTCCAAAATATTAATTCTTGTTTCCCAAAAAAATACTAAATCTATTGGTTTTATGGAAATTATACTAAATATCATGTTTTTATGATATTTACTATCTAATCTTACTTGTGAATGTATAAAATTTATATTCAATTTACTATGCTATGAAACCGTATGACGATAGTACACCAGTAAGACGAATTGCCATTGACACATTGCTACTCGGTGCATCGGTTACTCGTGCGTATACTGGACTAGTAACTGGATTGTATTTAACTCAAATTTTTCATCAATTTGATCTGGTTTTTACGAATTAAAACTAAGTATGACGTGGATTTTGGTCGACAGTATAAGATATATTTATAAAAGTGTGCTTGGAGCTAGAACCTTGGGAAGAATCTTATTATTAATACTTGGCAATTAAACTATAGATAAGATTAACAGAAATGGTTCAACTAGTAAGGTTTATTGGCAGTCTTACAAAGTTACTGTGTCTAAATTGCTAGTTAAAAATAAGGAGAACAATAAAAGGCAAAATATTTAATTTCTATTCACCTACGATGTCTTGATTTACTTAAGGAAAATATATAACAGTGAGATAATACAAATTTAAAGAAAACAATTTGTTAAAAATATTTTATAAAAATATTTGTGTCACATTATCACAGCTACGATTGTACAGTCTGTTAAAACATTTTACCATCCCAGACGTCCAGCGTAGCCGAGACCGAGACCGAGACCGAGTCCTTGAGCGCCGTATCCGATGGCGCCGAGTGGGGCAGCAATAGCTCCGTGAGCCAAAGGAGAGCCGTAAGCGCCGTACGCGAGGGAAGCTGCGGGTGCAGCAGCATATGCCAAGGGAGAGGCATGAGCGTAGCTCGAATATGCGGGAGCAGCGATGACGGCGGGGGCGATTGGTGCAGCGTGGGCGATGGGTGCGGCGACGAGGGAAGCGTGGCCGATGTAGGCGGGGTCCTTGCGCACTACGGCGTTGAAACCGGAGTGTGCGTCAGCAGCGTAGTCCACAGTGCGGCGTGTGCCGTCAGAGTCGAGCAGAGAGTATTGGCCCACGACGCTGTCGCCGACGCGGGTCTCCTTCTGGCTCTTGACGTCTCCGGTATGTGGGTCCGACACTCCGTACGAGAAGCTGGAGTAACCGCCGCTGGCACTGGCGGACGCCACGAAAAGAGCGAAGACGACGTACTGTGGACAAGAATATTTGTTACGTTACGTGATAACAAGGTCTTAATTTTACGCAAATATTACTCATAAACATATTATGTTTGTATGTTATTTGCTACAGCTTGAACGACTTTACAGATTTTAACGTCTTGACCACGAGATGGGTACTGGATACTAGTTTACTTACTCATGCTGTACTAGTGCGTTAAAATATTATTTACTAGCTACCGCCCGCAGCTTCGCCCGCGTGGATTTCAGATACACAGACGGCGGAAAGCGACTTTGTTTTATACTATACTAGCGACCCGCCCCGGCTTCGCACGGGTGGACATTTATTTTCCTACTTCCTAACCTAACCTGCTTCATAAATGAGCACCCCCCTTCCCTGCGGTTTCGCCGTACGAGTCGTGCGACACATATCGGCCGGCGGCCATCATTCAATTTAATACCAATTATAATTTTAAATTCGTAATATATTTTGAATGGATTGTCTGATTGGAATAAAATGAAATGTGATTTATAGCTATTGAAACAATCTTGTTCAATAAATCGTTTATTTGGATAAGGATTCGTATTTGTCGATAATATGATCAATAAACATAATTTTAATTACTTTTATGCTATGGAAAAGTGGTTATAATGGCTAAAATATAAATGTTTGGTTTATACTATCACGGACTTTTTTGTAGGCATTATTGAACTCAACAACTTTTCTATAGATATCAACCATACATCTCTAACCATTTAGGCAGCGTTCGCGAGAATCGTTAACGTATGGCAGTTTTTTCGTCGACTTACTCCACAATTTTCACTACCACGAAAAATCCTATCTATTTTCCGGGATAAAATATAGCTTATACGGATTCGGAAGAATCCCTCTAAGTAACGGTAAAAGAAACTTTGAAATCGGTCTAGTAGTTTTTGAGCCTATTCAATACAAACATACAAAAATACAAAGGTTTCCTCTTTATAATATTATAGTGCTACTCTCTATAATTTAGATAGTGAAACAGTCTGGTTTTGTTCTTTAATTTTATGATAGGTTTGATTCAATTTCAATTTAGCTTATAATTTATTATTCAATAAGGGGCTGCCCTTCACAGTTACTGTAATAATAATAATATTTTAGATAAGTCTGTTGTTTCCAATAATATTCACGATATATGTTATAAAATATTAACAATATACTAGTCTATCTTTATCTTCATCATATTTTAGACCCCCATATAATCAAAATAGATACATACCTTGAAAGCCATGTTTGTTGTGTGTGTGCAAGTTAAAATGCTACTAATTGTTCATGTGTTTAATCGCTATTTATATGATTCGAGACCGGCGTGTTTGAGGGTGAGCGGCAAGTTCAAATTTTACTTTCGTTTCCAGTATTTACAAATATATTTATGACAACTACAACTTATTGAAATAGTTAGCCAATTTAACATTAAAATTGTATGCCTATTTTTGATAATTACTAGCAATTGCTATATACATATTGCTTCTCAATTGTATCACTGTTATGGGCCGATCGGTGTGGAAATTTTAATCATTATTTCGTTACATAACACAACAACAAATGATGACAAAAACACTGATTCGGATTTTTTTAGTAGATCTAAGATTTGACTTTATCGTCATAACTGATGGTAGAGTCCTTTTAGTAGTTATTTTATGTGAATTCATTGTCTTAATTAATGGTAGAGTCCTTTTGGTAGTTCTGTGATGTGACTTTATTGTCGTAATTGAGCGTAGTCTTTTTAGTAGGTAGATCTCTGATGTCACTTTATCGTATAATTGAGAGTAGAATCCTTATAATAGATATTTGATTTAATTTCATTGTCATAATTAAGTGTAGAGTTGTTTTAGACCCAATATGAACAAAAACTTGACACGTGCAAACGATACACTAATTATTTACCAAGTTTCATTGAATTAAAGGTGGAATCGGCTTCATCTCCTAAGTTTGATCACAACGAATAATTTATGTCCCTGACGTGATTTTCTACTATAAATTGCATGCTTGGTTCTAAATTTAAGTTAAAATAATTGTTAGACAAACTCTTGACTTGTTATTTCTTTTACTCTACCAGAATTTTAACTCTTTGGCAGATTAACCAATAGAGAAATAGAAACTATATAGATTATAAATTGGTTAAACTTCAAATAATGATTGACTTAGTGCAAACTTAAATGTGATCTTATGTAGAGCCTAAATCAGAATCCTACATTAAGCTATAGGTAGATAACCTAGCTACTAGTTACGCATCACAATTTTCAAATAATCTGTTTGTTGAAAGTCGCTCGCTTTTCGCCAAGTCCCATATGCTTTATACTGAAGTTTATGGCTAGGCATAGAGAGCAGAGGGCATAATCCATCCAGGATTATGATACCTGCCAGCTTATCACCGTGAAGACTGGGCTCCAAATGTCTTCTTAGGCACTACATATCTGCCAATTCCAGCTTGTCACCCGTCCTACTTCTACTAAAGGGAATGAATATGCAATACCGTGCTCAAAAGGGATGGCAGCGCAACCCATTAAAAAAATGGGCCAGACGCAGGACCGAGTCCTTAATGAACTTTCTGAAATATATTTACCAATAACATTGTTTCTCTCAGTAAAGCGTAAACTTGATAACTTTAATACAATTGGCTCATTTCAGCTAAAAGTCACCAAACCAAAGGTGGATGGTGCATGATGGATCTGCAGCGTCTTAGATAGTGTAAGTTTCATCGTATTCTATGCTGGACATATTTATTTTCTCTCGAACGATTGATTCCAATGAATTTGGGCTAAGTACGGATAATTACTTGAGTGGTATTACGGAATGAACATAGAGCTACAAGTCTTCGCAACTAGATATGAATGAAAGTAACAATGAACTAAAACGAACTTCCCTTTCAGTCCCCCAAAACCTCAGTCTCGGTTCATATAAATAACGATGAACTTAAAGTAACGTTAGTAACATTCTAACATACACACAACAAACATGACTTTTAAGGTTTGTTTTTATTTTATGTTTTAATTAATTGGCTAAAATATAGACACGATAAGTTTTATCATAAATATTAAAATAAATATTAGATATATCTTATTTTAAATAAATAAAACGCACATGCTTACTAAAAGTATTTAATATATGTATATACATTAATTATTTTCATGTAGGTAACTTAATGCCCAGCAGTGGGACACACCAGGCAGAAAATAATAAATAATAATGTTAATAAGTTTACTAAGCTCAAATGCACTGCTGTCACTTTAAGCCTGGATCAATTTGGCTGCCTTGCCTTGAAAATACCATATTATAAAAAAAATATTTTTTTTTCCTTCTCTATAGCCAAAAGCTTCTTGATAAATTTTAATCTTTAAACACCGTTCATTTAAAAAACAACTTAATTTTTTTTCATTCCTCAGTTCGTTATCATGGCCCTTTTCGTGGCGTCCGCCAGTGCCAGCGGCGGCTACTCCAGCTTCTCGTACGGAGTGTCGGACCCATACACAGGAGACGTCAAGAGCCAGAAGGAGACCCGCGTCGGCGACAACGTCGTGGGCCAATACTCTCTACTCGAATCTGACGGCACACGCCGCACTGTGGACTACGCCGCTGACGCACACTCAGGTTTCAACGCCGTAGTGCGCAAGGACCCCGCCTACATCGGCCACGCTTCCCTCGTCGCTGCACCCATCGCTCACGCTGCACCAATCGCCCCAGCCGTCATCGCTGCACCCGCATATTCGAACTACGCTCATGCCTCTCCCTTGGCATATGCTGCTGCTCCCGCAGCTTCCCTCGCGTACGGTGCCTACGGCTCTCCCTTGGCTCACGGAGGTATTGCTGCCCCGCTCGGCGCCATCGGATACGGCGCTCAAGGACTCGGTCTCGGTCTCGGTCTCGGCTACGCTGGACGTCTAGGATGGTAAAAAGTATTGACAGACTGTACAATAATTATAACTGTGATAATATAACTTGAAATGAATTTTTAAAACAATTATAATGCCTTTTTTCTAAACCTATATTCAACCCGAATCGATAACTACATGAATATTGTATTGCTGTGAGTATAAAAAGTAAAAAATATTATGTTTCTATGAGTACTAGTGGACCCGCGAAAATCGATATTCGATCTAAGTGAAATTTTTTTGTAATTAAAAAATATTAAAATATATTGTAACTAAGGTACTTTATGTAGAATTTTCAACACTTGCAAAAGACACAGAAACTTTATGATAATTACGTGTATCTTATATATCAAGTGCATTAGTGTGCGTATAGTTTTATTTATTAAATTAAAGTACTTTATAAACTTTATTATTAAAAAATATTAGCGTTCTCCACTTCTCTTACACAAACTATAAGTGTGGCAAATTTCATACTCCTCCGTCCGCGCAATTTTCGTAAAAATGTTCCTAAAATTTTTGCTTCTATATAGATTTCTATTTAACATAATATTATGAGAAAATCTATCTTTTTGAACTTAGTTTTCAATTTATCAATTTATGCAATATACACTAGGGGCATTAGGCATTATAAAGTTATTTGTTTCTATTATTATTTTTTATTCTATAAAATGCCTAGTGTATTAGTCACTCATTTCAGATGGTATCTTTATTACATCTATTGAGCTATATAAGTATACGATTTCATATTACGGCACTAGATTTTCTGCCTTATGTGTTTCGTAGAAGATGAAGATGAAATAAAATAGCTTTTATGAAAGAAGCGATTTTATTTTTTAGCAACTGGACGGATCGGTCTGAAATTTGACATACTGGTAGATGTTATGACGTAGACATCCGCTAAATAGGATTTTTAGAAATTCAACCCCTAAGGGGGTGAAATAGGGTGTTAAAGTTTATATGGATTTTTTTAAATTTAATGCTAGTGAAACCGCGGGGCACAACTAGTAACATTAAAAAATAAAACGATGCCTAGATTAGGTCAACAATGTTAGCTGTCGAGTACAATTTTCATCGCATACAGTCGATACAGTTTTGAAAGATACAGTAAGATTTTTTTCCTCTTTATGAAACTTTTTTTAGTTTGCATAACGTTCGTATCGTTACCTAATTTTACCAATCAATGGACTACATTTTGTTATTTTTTATTATTGTATACCTTAAAGTTTTTTATTTTCAAATCTTCAGAAAAAAATATAATGAAAAAAGAAAGTTTATTCAATTTTTTTGCAATTTTACTTTACTTTTGTTTATAAATTTTATTTGTTATGTAACGACAAATAGGGTCAAAATTGCTCTTCGATAACTACCTCACATTGTATTTAAGTGGACGTTGGCTCTGAGAAAACAATACCAAATGTTAATTTTTGAATAGTTTTCTTAGATGTGAAATGAAAAACGTGAGAAAATTTCCTCCATGATAAGTTATTGCCGATTGTATGGTCTGGTTGAAAACTGGTGTCAGGTGTCATGTTAATCATGATTACCTGACTTTCATACCGAACCAAACCAATTTGATGCACTCAAGAGGCACTCTATTAATAAGCATTATTTTGATATTTTTTTATTTTATTTTTTGTGTGTAATATATTATATTTTGTAATGTATATTAATACCTGTCTCTTGTATATATGTTTATCAAATAAACGTTTTTCTTTCTTTCTTTCTTCTTTCTTTAAGTTTAAAGGTGTCCATGTACTTAAAATATATTCTTGGAATCCAAATATTGTCCTAATTCTATTTATACGAAGGTTACATGACATAAATCGATTTTAAGTAACAGAACAAGCATAAATCCTGGGTGTGTTTAGTAGTTAAGTTTAATTATTTAAGGTTTTTAATTGGTGAATGAGGCTTCACGTCAATGGTTCTGGTAATAAAATTCTATCCATTGGTTTAGTTTTGTCATTTAAACACTTTATATCAATGATGTAATGATTACCAGCGCACACAGAATTCGCAAGACCAGAGGTCTAACAGATGCCTTGCTAGCCTTTGAGATATGAATAAGCTATTTTCTTGATTATTCCTAGGTCGTATCGGTCCAGTAATATTTAAGAAGGCAGCTGATTCCATATCGAAGTAGTTCACTGGATGAAGTTGCACGGTAGTGGACTTTAGAAGATCGAGGTGGTGAGGATGCAATTTTGGTGCAATGCAATTGCAATTACAACACATGTAATTAAATTCAGCCACGGGTATTAATCCGAGCAATTCCTCGGATTTATCACGGGGAGTGATCCCCGTGATAAATACCATAGAAGATGCACAGCGAACTGACATCTCTACGCTTATATCAAACTGGCAAGAGAAATACTGAGAAATACTGGATATCGACGAATGCTCTACGTTGGGTAAGGTTACAACGAAATTAGCTGACATTGCTAAGTTCCGGACCAAAGGTCATACTGGTACTCGAGGTGCGGTTGGACCAGCTTTTTGTACAGTTGCAGACGATGGGCTGGTGTGAAGTTCTGTCGAGCACACGTAGCTTCTGGGAAGCTAATTTAGCCTTCGCTTTTAACCGACCGATTGTTAGCTGTAGCTATAAGGTATGTATAATACACTCTTTTTAAGTCTCATAAACATACTGGTGTTCAAAATGAAGGTCAAAAGTCTATCCTTTTTAACATAATGGTGATCCTTTAAATTTGTAAAATGTGAAACCTACTAAAATTATGTTACTATGATGAGAAATATACTTTATACAGACAGCGGTGCCGTATTCGTTTTTTATTTCAGATTAGATTGGTTTAGGAATAAATAAAATTGTATTTGGTTTAAATATTCATATTCTTTTTATATTATTACAGTCTTTCTATACGTTTTACCATCCTAGACGTCCAGCGTAGCCGAGACCCAGACCGAGACCGAGTCCTTGAGCGCCGTATCCGTAGGCGCCGCCGAGTGCGCCAGCAACACCTCCGAAAGCTAAGGGAGAGCCGTAAGCGCCGTACGCGAGGGAAGCTGCGGGTGCAGCAGCATATGCCAAGGGAGAGGCATGAGCGTAGCTCGAATATGCGGGGGCAGCGATGACGGCTGGGGCGATGGGTGCGGCGACGACGGAAGCGTGGCCGATGTAGGCGGGGTCCTTGCGCACTACGGCGTTGAAACCGGAGTGTGCGTCAGCGGCATAGTCCACAGTGCGGCGTGTGCCGTCAGACTCGAGCAGAGAGTATTGGCCCACGACGTTGTCGCCGACGCGGGTCTCCTTCTGGCTCTTGACGTCTCCGGTGTGTGGGTCCGACACTCCGTACGAGAAGCTAGAGTAACCGCCGCTGGCACTGGCGGACGCCACAAAAAGAGCGACGATAAGGAACTGTAAAAAAACAATCAGCATAAAATTTAAACCAGTAAGAAGGAAAAAATAAGGAAGGCACAAAGAGAAAAGATCTTCTAAAATATATTCCGCATGTATATAATACAAAACGTTTTACTGAAATTTAATTGCGTACACTAATATGTATATACATGCGGATATATAGAATAACGGCTACAATTTAATCGGTATTTATTTTATAAGTATTAAAATGTAAAATAACCTTGTAAAATAATTAGTTAAATGGTTATATTTAGATATCTAATTCATTAATTTATAAATAAAATTTTATATAAAACAAACCTTGAAAGCCATATTTGTTGTGTGTTTGCAAGTTAAAATGCTTCTAATGTTAATTTTAGTTAATCGCTATTTATATATTTCGAGACTAAGCTGTTTGAGGCTGAACGGAAAGTTACAATTTAGACTTTCATTTATAAAATTTATATAGAATTTAAAATATAGTAAGTTATTATTAGCGATTTGGAAATTTTTAAGAATTATTTATTATTAGGAATTATAAAGGTACCTATTTTTAGAATACAAGATAACTTTGAATTCATATTCTTTATTTAGATTAAAGTAAAGTGTTTATTATTGATTATAGCAACATTTTTATGAATATAATTATGATATCAGCTAAATAAGATATTTACTAATAAAGAGAACTTTCGTTATAATACATATATATTACTTAGTTACTAAAATAGCATATAACTAAAATGTATGACAGAAGATTAAGATTTTCTTACACAAACATTAATGCTTGAATACGCTTAAATGATAAATCAGATTTTAAATTAAGATTAGCTCCGGTCATAATATTACTCTTTAGCAATCAACCTTACTCAAAATTATGTTATAATCACAAACATGTGCTACAAAAGTAGGAACAATAGGATTGTTCAACTTTTCTCATAATATAATAGTAACGTTTTATGTGCGATTACGGAAACTTGTAGAAACGCCTTACATATCATTTGTCTAGATATTTTGCTAACGCACTTTTATGTTTATTGTGCATTTAACATGAATAAATTCTCAATCTTACTCCAGATGTGCAATTTATTATTGTGGATGAGCTCAAGTTGCGGCAGCATTTCATGTAATATTTTCTTAATTGAATAATAACGTGTGAATTTTTCTTGCTGAGAAAACAAACACTTTGCTATTACAGATATAACACTTAATAAAAAAATTAAGACGATTGTGAAAACTATATAATATAATCTCATCATCATACCCAGCTTTATTGCGTCTACAAATAGACATAGATTCATAAAAGCCTCCATCGAATGAACGATTTCTAGACGGCCTCCCAATCGCAACATACGACCAAATCGCAGCAAGCAATATTATTAGGTATCCTACTAATATTATAATTGTCGATGTAAGTTTTTTTGTTTCTCTTTCACGCCAAAATTACTCAACCGATTATCAACCTGTGTATACATATTCTTAGAGGCATAAAAAAGGGCATAGGATACTTTTTATTTAAAAATTAATTAATTAATTTAACGGTCGCGAGCGAAGGCGCGGGTAACGGCTAGTATTCTATAAAACTAATTTTACTGTAGAGTAGAAAAGCAAGAGAACGGGGAGGTACCTCTCGCTCATATGACTTCGCCAAGTGAAAACTATGCTGTCGCTTTCGTGAAGTCAGTGAGTTTCCCTGTGGCCCAGTGCCCACTGGACAAGAGACAGAACGTCTGCATAACTAACTGCGAATCTATAAACGACTTTTTGTATGTTTTAATACTTAAGCAATAAAAAATGATATAGGAAACTAAGTAAAATAAGATATAAAATAAATATTAGTATATACTAGGTATGTCCCGCGGTTTCAAACGCTTAAATTTTGTCATAGGATTTCAGAGCCATCTGTCAGGCTGATTTGTGAATCTAAACCATTCTCAAATCCCCTTCAATACACAACAAATTTCGTCGAAATCAGCCCAGTGGTTCAGGAGGAGTTCAGTGACATACACACACACACAAGACATTTATATATATATACACATATTTAAGATAGATAGATAAGATGTACATATATAAAAATATTATCGTGTAAAACGGTGTTTGAAAAACACCTAACACCATAGCGTGACGTCACTCACGACCCTGGACACTACTCCACTCAAAATCATGTTCTTTCATAAGGGCTAAGACGCGTATCGGAACTAGCACACGTTTGTTTATCAATAATAAATCTCCTTTCATGAATGCCAAGAAGGTCGACTCCAAGACACTTATTTGAAAAGACTACTTCACAGAAATCTTGAAGGCCACTTGCCTAGCGTCCTGTCTAGTATTTATAGCTCCGCAATTCGTCGGAAACAGGATGAGGATGTTGATGAAATTAATATTGGAGGAAGAGGATCAGATTGAATTCAATAAAGGATATTCATAATCTTAAAAAGTGTGGCTTTTATTTTTATTAAACAGCAACACATATTCACGACAAATTCCTTACGGGTTTTGATTACTTTTGAGTTTTGATTTATGTTTTAGTTATATTTGTAGTTATATAGTTTGAAGAAAACGAGCAGTCGGAGCCTTTTTCGGAACTACCGACGCCCATATACATCCGCATAAATGTTAAATAGATGCGTTGCTCTTCTTTCCCCTCCGCCATCTATGGCTACCGGCTACTTAGACACCACATGAAACGTCACTGTCACTTTCCGCCGGTACCGTGTAAGCAAAAGGTAGCTACCCGGTCATAGGTGCCCAATTCGGTGGTAGTGTGTGCATGCCGCGTGGCACTACCTTATTAGCTTGAGTATTTGTCTGCAGTACATGTGATGATGTTTGAAGCCAAGCTCATTCTCTATGAAATCGTTGGTACATCCATCCACGGCATTAGAAGCATTCTGCACCAACACTCCACTCCGTTCTTAGAGCGTCATTCTCTTATGAATATGATATAAATGATGAATATAAGTGAATTAAATAAAATGTACATTGTCCGTTAGTCTAAACGGCAAACGTAGTAACGTTTGTAAATGGAGGAGACCATTGATAATATCACTTTGAAAAAGGTTTTTTTGGTTTTTGCCAAATTATTCATAATGTAATTTTTTTCTTTGAAAAGATAGCCTATTCGAACGATATTCTTAATTAATTTACAGAATTGGTACCTTACTGGTTAATATCGGCTAAGTCGTTGCTAAGATCGATCATCCATATTATTTAGATAGACAACCAAAATCGTTAGTTAGTAGTCATGTTTAAATAATTTATCAATGAACAACAAATATCAAATTAAAAAAGTGATATCAAATTCTATACCTACAACAATACGGAGGTCGCCATACCAAGCGGTATATTTGATATAAGCTGTAACCTTAAGTAATAGATACAAGTTTCAATTAAAATGTTTAATTATTTGATAACCTTAAGACTGTTCTAGTTCACGCAAGCAACAATTCAACATGCCTTCACGTGCGTAGTTTTAAGAAAAAAAATGCGTTCACTTTTAAAAAAGGTGTAGTGAGGACTCATATAAATAGTCGATTGGATTGGATTAACGTCATAAGCATTTCGGCTTGCAAACAAACAACAAACATGGCTTTCAAGGTAGGTCGTTGTACCTCTAGAAATTAATTTGTTGTGGCAATTTTAAAAGAAAACGTAAATATAGTGCAGAAGCTCAAATTTAATGTTTTGATCCAAAATTCTTATAACAATATTTTTTTTCTGGATTTATAGTATGTATAGTTTTATAGCTTGGCACATATAACATTAGCAGGATTTAACTCGCATAATATTGTTATGAGAACAGAACAGTTAACTTCTGTATAATTTTATTATCAAGTATGGCTATAAATAACAATATATTTTTCGTCCTTAGTTTGTTATCATGGCCCTTTTCGTGGCGTCCGCCAGCGCGAGCGGCGGTTACTCCAGCTTCTCGTACGGAGTGTCGGACCCACACACCGGAGACGTCAAGAGCCAGAAGGAGACCCGCGTCGGCGACAACGTCGTGGGCCAATACTCTCTGCTCGAGTCTGACGGCACACGCCGCACTGTGGACTACGCCGCTGACGCACACTCCGGTTTCAACGCCGTAGTGCGCAAGGACCCCGCCTACATCGGCCACGCTTCCCTCGTCGCCGCACCCATCGCCCACGCTGCACCAATCGCCCCAGCCGTCATTGCTGCTCCCGCATATTCGAGCTACGCTCATGCTTCTCCCTTGGCATATGCTGCTGCACCTGCAGCTTCCCTCTCGTACGGCGCTTACGGCTCTCCCTTGGCTCACGGAGCTATTGCTGCCCCACTTGGCGCCTACGGATACGGCGCTCAAGGACTCGGTCTCGGTCTCGGTCTCGGCTACGCTGGACGTCTAGGATGGTAAAATGTTAAAACAGACTGTGTAAATATAACTGTGATAATATAATTTGAATATGAAAATTTAAACTGACTTTGTTTTCTCCCTGGAATCTGTAACAATCTTAATCGGCCGTCACACATTATGCAAGAATTCAGGCCAGTTGAAATCACTGTGTAGTTTTTTTTTATTTAGTTACGCTACACTGCAAACATTTTAAAACTGAATTAATCTACAGGCGATACGGCCTGAAAATGATATTTAATCTTCGCTTTTAGCGAAACCATCTCTCGTTAGACAAATCAAAATAGGATGTTAATAAACTATATTATTCACCCTATTGATTTTATGAGAGACTTCTGTGATCTGTGCCATTTAAAAAACATTTTATCTTTTCTTTACTTTTCCAAGAAATTGGTTCATGATAATTTAAATTTTTGTATTTTTTTAGCATTCTATCAATGATGGCTTAATTCATTTATTTCTCACACTGTAAATTTTAAGTTTCACTTTCGGCT
>LUGF01047890.1:770770-781352 GCA_001625245.1 Calycopis cecrops | reverse complement strand
GTGTTTATGGCATTTCAAAAACGAAGCAAACTTCTTTTTATTTTATCTTTATTGACTATCATAATTAATATTGTAACGTTTCAAATTATGTTTTTGCATGATTTCAAATCTATTTTAATTACATTTAAATCGGAAGAACCTTTAAAATATGTAATCCTCACAATTTTTATATTAGGTCTATAGATTTCAAATCATTTTGAAAAATAAACTTATACAATCATAATATCAATCGTTGATATTGAGTATAATTGGGCCTCCAGATCTCTCAAAGGAATAATTACCAAATCAAAGTCCGAGCACGTCAGCAAAATCGCCAGGAGACCAGTTCGTCTTCCTTCGGGAAGCCATCTCTCTTTTATCTGTAATAGCTGGCACATATCGCAAAAGTGAAAGCAGATCTTCTGTGTTCTCTTTTGGCGTCAAACCCCTTTCTTGAAGTACCTTTAAATAAGCAATCCTGTCAATTTTTATATTAGTTCAATAGATTTGAAATTATTATGAAACATATGAGCAATTACAATATCATAAAGTATTACTTTCATCGAGTTCCTATAGATTGCTCTCAGATTATAATTTCTTATTGTATACTTGCTGGTGCAACTTCGTTCGCGTAAAGTATTTTATAGGTAAAGTATAATTACTGAATTTCTCAGAATGAGCATTTATCGCAGAGTAAAAATATTCTAGATGTTGACCAGACTTAGTATCTATACATTACAAAAAGTTTTATTCGAATCCGTCCAGTAGTTTCGTAGATTAGCCTGGACAAACAGGCAAACGGACAAACAGAAAGACAAAAAACCGGCCAAGTGCTAGTCCGACTCGCACACCGAGGGTTCCGTAATCCAAACGTAATACATGGTTTTCAATTATTGTAACTTTACGCTTGCCGTTTAAGTTGACAATCTTATATATGCGGGTGCTTGCATACATTTAGTATGAAACGAACTACATGCATAAGTTGGTAATGATTTTTCCAGTGATATAAATTTTATTTACCAATTTTTAGATTTATTCTTATATGTATACTGTAAGGTCTTACTTCTTGCCAAATTTCAGAATTCTAGCTCAACGGGAAGTACCCTATAAATTTTCGAAAAAGTGCGTTTTCATACAAAATTTGTGCATAAATGGCTATAGCTTTTTATTGCGTTAACTTAGAAGTGTGATTTTTTCAAGGCCTCAAGACGTAACTGACCTCCGTATTTGGCAATCCCTTAACGCGTTTTAGAGAAAAAGGTCTTGACAGACGTACAGACAGACGGACAACAAAGCGATCCGTTTTTTCTCTTTGAGATACGGAACCCTAAAAAGTAAAAAAAACCTTGAAATGTGTTCTAATACCCTACTATTTTAACATCGCCCCCAATTAGTTTTTCATAAAACTTAAACGAGTGACTGTAAGTACACGGTAGTAGGGTGTAAGTAATTAAAGTTTTAGGTGTCAAATATAATGAATTTAGAGTACAGAATTACTAAGTGAGCGACTGACTGCAAGCGACAACAAATGAATAGAACAGCTACTTACAAACATTAATTTGAGCTACTTAAAAATCAAAATACAAAATGAGAAACTTCATAATATTTGAGCGACCTAATATTTGTTTGAGTGACAACGTTACGTAATGCATTTTTTCAATATTTGCTAAATCATTTATTTATACTGAGTTGCATACCTTTTTTAAAAATACATAATGAGTAGTTTTTTTGAAAATTTTCTTATGAAATAACTATTTAAAGAGAAAATAATAAGAGGTAGGTCTGCCACGCTGTATGCCAATTGGGTCGGCACGACCGGGGAGATTTTACGATACGACACCAGCGTAAAGACACAGCTGTGCTGTCACGTTTCGTTGTGCGTTGTGTACCATGCGGTGGCCCATGGAGGTGGAAGGAGAATGGAGGGCAGCGCATCTATATAGTCTCTATGCGGATATCTATGGACGTCGGTAGTCATGAAAATTGCTTAAACTATATACAAGAAACCACTAGCCATGAAATGTAATTATTTAACGATAGATATATAATTAAATGAAACGATGTATTTCGAAAAGCAATATGCATTTTCTTATATCAAAGCCTGGTTTTCTTTTTTGCCCTATGGGTATCATTTTTGCTTCTAGAGGTAACTAGTGTTGTAAGTTTTAGCCGAACTACTAGACCTAAAACTTATTTGCATATTATATATTTATTGAAAAATTCGGGACAGTCGCACAAGTCATTTTTCCTGTCCGAATCTGGCAGTATAGGTTATTTGAAAGTATAAATAGAATATCAGTAATCAAAAATTAATTATTTAGTCGCTCAGCTTGATTTTTACTATCTGAAATGGATTAAATCACAACACACTTTTTGTAAGCTCGTTCTGAATTTTATTATTTACCAATTTTCGCCGTTAGTTTAGTTTATTCTCCGCTTACTTATTTTCATACCACTCGAGTTATAAAAACCGTATGTCATCATCAGTCGCTAAGTTATTTTTTATTCGCTCGTCTTATTATTCCCCTTTCATAAATATATTCCATGTAGAAAAGATAGAGACACTTGGATTTTACGGTTTTATTAAATTATGTATAGATTGTAAAAATATACGTCATTTTTCAAATAGTGTTGTATAAAACTTGCCAGAATATCTAAAATACATTGATTGATACAATTATAAAATCAAAATTATACACAACTAGCTACCGCCCGCAGCTTCGCCCGCGTAGATTTCGGACTTCAAAAATGGAGTTACTACTATACTTATATACTATACTTTATTTTTATATAGGGTACCCAATTAGTGAGACATAGGTATCGGAGGGAAAATAACCAAAATCTGTTTAGATATTAATATTCTGATTATATTATCATAGTTATATTTACACAGTCTGTTTTAACATTTTACCATCCCAGACGTCCAGCGTAGCCGAGACCGAGACCGAGACCGAGTCCTTGAGCGCCGTATCCGATGGCGCCGAGTGGGGCAGCAATAGCTCCGTGAGCCAAAGGAGAGCCGTAAGCGCCGTACGCGAGGGAAGCTGCAGGTGCAGCAGCATATGCCAAGGGAGAGGCCTGAGCGTAGCTCGAATATGCGGGAGCAGCGAAGACGGCTGGGGCGATGGGTGCGGCGACGAGGGAAGCGTGGCCGATGTAGGCGGGGTCCTTGCGCACTACGGCGTTGAAACCGGAGTGTGCGTCGGCGGCGTAGTCCACAGTGCGGCGTGTGCCGTCAGAGTCGAGCAGAGAGTATTGGCCCACGACGTTGTCGCCGACGCGGGTCTCCTTCTGGCTCTTGACGTCTCCGGTGTGTGGGTCCGATACTCCGTACGAGAAGCTGGAGTAGCCGCCGCTGGCGCTGGCGGACGCCACGAAAAGAGCGAAGATGACAAACTGCGGACAAAAATATTTGTGATGATAAATGATGCAATGTAAATTTCAAATTTTTATATCTCTTATGAGGTCTTGGCGTTCCATTATTGAGTCTGATTGTTCACATCTGCATCCCCTCGCGAATCATAAAAAAAAATCTTTAATACTCGCTGTCAGTAGTCACCATTTGAAGCAGTACCTATTGTTTGTTTACAATTATTACCAAGATAACATATTTTATCTGACAATGCAAATATAATTGTACAAACCTTGAAGGCCATGTTTGTTGTGTGTTTGCAAGTTACAATGCTACTAATGTTACTTTTAGTTACTCGCTATTTATATGATACGAGGCTGAGGTTTTTTGGGTCTAAACGGGAAGTTAAAATTATACTTTCATTTAGCACATGTCGAAATACAAACATGCGTATTTTTTCTTCATAGCGAAATAGTTAATCTAAATTAAGCATGAAGAGACAAATGTTGCAGATTATAACTATTTAATTCTAGGTCAACATTAAATTAAAAATACTTATCTTAATATACTATATAATATATATTACATTGTTTGTCATTGATGGACCCCTTAACTACTGAACCGGTTTTAATAATACTTTGCATTTACATGTAAGATTGTTAAAATATAGGCTATATTTTATTTCGACCACTGTATTAATTTATATCAGCTACTAATGCATGAAAATCTCATGTCATAGACACAGAAATTACTAAACTTATTTTGATGAAATTTATTATAGGCCATACATTTGGTCTTACTTGGACAATAAAATGCCCGACAGACGTTGTCTTGTCTTCACTGGAAAAATTGTTGTCATGGTAACGTGTAATGTTATTTGGCCGAATTGTACACCCGTTACTTTACCTTTTTTTGAAACAGGGGAATACATTTACGTATGATAACTAAGAGTCCGGGTGGCACTTAGACCTATGTCAGACTCGACACTTGGGAGTGCAATTCAGACTAAGCCCCTGCGGGTTGCCTTCAGCCGCTTTAATTGGAGGGTCTCGGATCAACAGGCAACAGGATCCCTCCAGTAACAGGCTGGCTTCGGTGAAATAACCAGACTTCTTCTCCTCGGGGAGTATCCAGCTAGCTCTGAACAGTCCCTACTACCGCGCAGTGGGGTCAGGTTCTCATCCTGACCCCTGACCCCAGTAGAAACTCCAGTCAGCAAGCGGTTAGAAAGAGACATAAGATTATAATATTTTCTAATTTTCAATCGTCTGTAAACTAAATAACAGTTACCCTCAACTGTTATTTAGTTTACAGACGATTGAAAATTAGAAAATATTTATTTAACTGATAAACACACAGATATTAATTATCAAATGATATATTTCCATCAATATATCCAGGAATGAAAAATCGACCCTTAGTTATTTATTTTAAACTATTCTTTCAATTTTAAATTTTATTTGATTTCTGAACAAATATTTGACATGTAGGAATAGTTTCTATGGGAAAAGAGAATTGTGGTTTTTACTATATTCCCAGCATTGTTTTCGTAAATACGAACCTTTTCAACCTTCCCTGAACATCACACAACAATTTATTGAAAACCAAAATTAGCCAAATCGGTTCAGCCGTTATTTAATAAAGCAATGAAAAAATAACAATATTCACCGTTTACGGATAAAATTTACAATAAAAATAAGAAGATAAACCTATATAAGAAGTATGTTATTGTCTAAGTTAGACCAACTTTCAATGCGTTTAACGAATTTCATCTAAATACGTTTATGTGTTCATGACATGCGATTTTCATATTTTACTAGCTAATATAAATAAATATTGAGGTTAAAAGGAATTGTAGCTTATATTTTAGGTTGCACAATCTTTGTGCAAAATATGATTAAATCCGGATCAGTAGTTAAGGGGTCCATCAATGACAAACAATGTGACACGTAATAATTTTAAGTTTAATGTTGAATGAATGAATGAATGAATGAATGAATTATTCTTTATTGTGTACACAAATATATATACTGACAATCTTATAAAATATGCTTAGTTCAGATTATGTACACAAAAGGCGACCTTATTGCTTAGGTAGCAATATCTTCCAGGTAACCTTTCGGCATTCGAGAGAATACAATAGTTTCCTTAGTAGATAGTACAAACAACAAATAATACATACATAATAAACACACAACTAACTCAGTAATATTAAATATATTCGGTACTACGGCATATAATATATAATAAATAAATACATATAAATTATATATATACCTACACACATAATAAATATAATATTAACATAATAAATAGAATATATACTCATGATAATATTTTAGATTGATACATAATTATCACAGATAAATAAATATGTGATGTGATAATTATTAAGATAGGTGCATAACAAAAGATTATGTTTGTCAGCAGCCAGTCACTATCTAATCTATCTATCAGCATACATCTAAATAATGGCTTCTTATTAAACGTTTAAAAGAGTCCAAATTCTTCGCCGTTTTTATGTTCAGTGGTAGAGCATTCCATAACGTTATGGCTCTCACTGTTAAGGACTTTACATAGTACTTACTATGATGGAGAGGCATATCCAATAGTAAGTTTTGCTCGGAGCGAAGTTCTCTACTAGTCGAAGTACGAAATTTAAATTTTTTTTTTAAATAGGTGGGTGTTTTTGGATCGTACATAATGGTATATAGCGTTGAGAGGATTCGAGCATTTCGGCGAAGTCGTATGGGGAGAAACTTGAGAGTTGCGCGAAATTCTGAGATGTGGTCATATTTTCGCAAACCAAAAATGAACCTGATCGAAAGATTCTGAAGGTGCTCAAGTTTGTTTAGATGTTCTTCTGTAAGCTTCGTGTAGCAGATGTCGGCATAATCAAGTATGGATAAAAATAGTGACTAGGCAATTGTCACTTTGGTTGGCGTGGGCGTATTGAAGGCGTCTTAAGGAGTGCCATGTCGCATATACCTTCCTACTAATTGCTTTGAAGTGACGTGACCACGTTAAGTTCTCATAAAGGTATACTCCAAGGTTTTTTACAACTGTTGACCTAGAATTAATTAGTTATAATCTACAACATTTGTCTCATCATGCTAAATTTAAATTAACTATATCGCTATGAAGAAAAGATACGCATGTTTGTATTTCGACATGTGCTAAATGAAAGTATAATATTAACTTCCCGTTCATACAGAACTCGTATCATATAAATAGCGAATAACTAAAAGTAACATTAGTAGCATTATAACTTGCAAACACACAACAGACATGGCCTTCAAGGTTTGTACAATTATATTTGCATTGTCACATAAAATATGTTATTTTGGTAATAAATGTAAACAAACAATACTGCTTCAAATGGTGACTACTGACAGCGAGTATTAAAGAATTTTTTTTTATAATTCGCGAGGGGATGTGAACAATCAGACTCAATAATGAAACGCCAAGACCTCATAAGAAATATAAAAAATTGAAATTTACATTGTATCATTTATCATCACAAATATGTTTGTCCACAGTTTGTCATCTTCGCTCTTTTCGTGGCGTCCGTCAGCGCCAGCGGCGGCTACTCCAGCTTCTCGTACGGAGTGTCGGACCCACACACCGGAGACGTCAAGAGCCAGAAGGAGACCCGCGTCGGCGACAACGTCGTGGGCCAATACTCTCTGCTCGACTCTGACGGCACACGCCGCACTGTGGACTATGCCGCTGACGCACACTCCGGTTTCAACGCCGTAGTGCGCAAGGACCCCGCCTACATCGGCCACGCTTCCCTTGTCGCTGCTCCCATCGCCCACGCCCCAGCAGTCATCGCTGCTCCCGCATATTCGAGCTACGCTCATGCCTCTCCCTTGGCATATGCTGCTGCACCTGCAGCTTCCCTCGCATACGGTGCCTACGGCTCTCCCTTTGCTTACGGAGCTATTGCTGCCCCACTCGGCGCTATCGGATACGGCGCTCAAGGACTCGGTCTCGGTCTCGGCTACGCTGGACGTCTAGGATGGTAAAATATTTAAACAGACTGTGTAAATATAACTGTGATAATATAATTTGAATATGAAAATTTAAACTGACTTTGTATTCTCCCTGGAATCTGTAACAACCTTAATCGGCCGCCACACATTAAGCAAGAATTCAGCCAAGTTGAAATCACTGTACAGTTTTTTTATTCAGGTACGTTACACTGCAAACATTTTAAAACTGAATTAATCTACAGGCCGTATCAAAAATGATATTTAATCTTTGCTTTGATGGAGACCATCTCTCGTTAAGCAAATCAAACTAGCAAGTGGCTTAACTATATTATTCGCCCTGTTCAATTAATGAGAGACTTTCTGCGATCTGTGCCAGATATTAAACATTTTATCTTTTCTTCTTTTTTTTTACAAGAAATCAGTTCCTGATATTTTTTATTTTTTTACCTTTCTTAGCTTAGTTCATTTATTTCTCGCAGTTCGAATTTCAAAATTTCAACTTTCGGTCATCTAGGACACTTTTCATTACAAAGAATCTATTACTATTACTAAGTTTTATAAAAAAGTAATTTTAAAAATTAAGTGAAGGTTATCTAAATTGCTAGCAAATTCTTAATTTAGTACTTAGGTACTTGTGTGTTTATGGCGTTTCAAAAACGATAAAGATTTAATTCTATTTATCTTTATTGACTATTATAATTAATACTGTAATGTTTCAAATTATGTTTTATCAGGATTTCAAATCTATTTTAATTACAAATAGAAGGGAAGAACCTTAAAATATGTAATCGTCATAATTTTTATGTTAGGTCTATAGATTTTAAATCATGATGAAACATAATATTAGGAACAATGACAATATCAACAGTTGGTGGCTAGTATATAGTATATCGAGTATAATTGGGCCTCCAGATCCCTAAAAAGAGTAATTGCCAAATCAAAGACCAAGCAGGTCAGCAAAATTGACGGGAGACCAGTTTGCCTTCCTTCGGGAACCAGTACATTATAGTCCCTCTAAGGCTGTGTCCCCAGTAGGCAAACTGTTTGTGGCGGACTGAGTTTGGGGAGTATCGGTTTAGTATGCCTTTTCATATATTTGAATTGGGGTGTACATAGTTTGCTAGTTTTGCGCTCAATGTACGCTGTTTGCAGTGTTACGTACGCCGACTGTCTCAGTTAGTGGCCGATTCATAGCAAAATAAACATAAAAGTTTGCTTGTGACCTACGAAAATTGATCTGAGTTTGCAGCTAACTTTACTTAACAAATTTCAGTTCACAACAAATTTGCTGCTCACTCAGTCGGCCGCTAACAGTTTGCCTACCGGGGACACAGTCTAAGGCAGGGAATTTTGCCAAACCATCTCTCTCTTCTATGCATCAGAATGGTGAACCGCTGGCCCGTACCTCAAAGAGAAAGCAGATCTCCTGAGCTATCTTTTGGCGTGCAACTCCTTTCTGGTAGTACCATAAAATAAGTAATAAATGTATAGATTTGAAATTATATAAAACTTAATATAAACAATTACAATATCATAAAGTATTGGTTTCATAGAGTTCATATTATAGATCGCTCTCAGATTAAGTTTAATTTAAATGCATTTTAATTATATTGACTGGCAACGCTTCGATGTGGTTTAATTAAAATTATATTAATTTGTTAACGAAAGCAAATGAAATATGAAGGTATTTTACCGATATCTATGAGAAAATAACAAAATTCACCATTTTCGAATATAATTTGCAGTAAAAATAATTAAGGATTGATATAAAAAAGTATATCCTATTGTCTAAGTTAGACCAACTCTCAAGGCGTATAAAAAATTTCATCAAAATAAGTTTAGTAATTTCTGTGTCTATGACATGAGAGCGCTGATATAAATTAATATCGCGGTCGAAATGAAATATAGCCTATATTTTAAGTTGCACAATCTTACATATATGTAGGTACCTACCTACAAAATACGGTTAAAACCGGTTCAGTAGGGGGGTTCATCGATGACAAACAATGTGACAGGTAATATATATTATTTAATATATTAAGATAATTTTTTAAAGTTCAATAATGACCTAGAATTAATCAGTTATAATCTACAACATTTGTCTCTTCATGCCTTATTTAAATTAACTATTTCGCTGTAAGAAAAAATACGCATGTTTGTATTTCGACATGCTCAAAATGAAAGTATAATTTTAACTTCCCGTTTAGACCCAAAAAGCCTCAGCCTCGTATATAAATAGCGATTAACTAAAAGTAACATTAGTAGCATTATAACTTGCAAACACAACAAACATGGCTTTCAAGGTTTGTACAATTATATTTGCATTGTAACAAAAATATATTTTATCTTGGTAATAATTGTAAACAAACAGTAGGTACTGCTTCAAATGGTGACTACTGACAGCAAGTATAAAATATTTTTTCTATATAATTAGCTAGGGGATGTGAACAATCAGACTCAATAATGGAACGCAAAGACCTCAAAAGAGATCTAAAAATTTTCAATTTAAATTTTATTATTTTTTTGTCCACAGTTTGTCGTCATTGCTCTTTTCGTGGCGTCCGCCAGCGCCAGCGGCGGCTACTCCAGCTTCTCGTACGGAGTATCGGACCCACACACCGGAGACGTCAAGAGCCAGAAGGAGACCCGCGTCGGCGACAACGTCGTGGGCCAATACTCTCTTCTCGACTCTGACGGCACACGCCGCACTGTGGACTACGCCGCCGACGCACACTCCGGTTTCAACGCCGTAGTGCGCAAGGACCCCGCCTACATCGGCCACGCTTCCCTCGTCGCCGCACCCATCGCCCACGCTGCACCATTCGCCCCAGCCGTCTTCGCTGCCCCCGCATATTCGAGCTACGCTCATGCCTCTCCCTTGGCATATGCTGCTGCACCCGCAGCTTCCCTCGCGTACGGCGCCTACGGCTCTCCCTTGGCTCAAGGTGTCATCGGATACGGCGCTCAAGGACTCGGTCTTAGTCCCGGTCTCGGCTACGCTGGACGTCTAGGATGGTAAAATGTTAAAACAGTCTGTGTAAATTAAATTGTGATAATATTAATATTTAAACTGATTTTGATTATTTTCTCTCCGATACCCGTGTCCAAACTAATTAGAATACAACTGCAACGGGTACAATTTATAATTTCAGTCATGGTATTTATTTATTTACATTAGAAGCTTATCAAAACATTAATTGAATGTAATATTGTAAATTGTAATTGTTGTAGGTTAACTTAAATCCATAATTTTAAA
>LUGF01047890.1:746413-770201 GCA_001625245.1 Calycopis cecrops | reverse complement strand
TAAATGTAACATGTATTATACCTTTTTAGAATTTGCAATAACTATGCATGTTTTTAAAGCAATGGGCAAGCTTACTATAATAGATTTTTTTTTGCCAAGTGAGATACAAAGTTAGTAAATCAAATAATCAAAGATTTATTGTTATCATTTGTATTTTATTTTTTTAAATTTTGAAGCAATCTAAGAAAAGCTCTGTATTGTTATCAATGAAATAATTCATTAGCTGCATAATAAAAAAAACAAAATACAAAAATTCAAAAATTTGTGACTACTATAGCAAAATTAGTGAGTAAGAGTCGCTTAATTTTAAAAAAATGTTATTTATCCCAGTATTTTTTAAAATTCAAACCAAAAAAAATAAAAATATTTTTTTTGAATAGCCTACAAGGAGGGGCATCGACCGGTTCCGGTATATCCATTCTTTACGCCACACCCTGTATAGGTAAAACTATTGTAACTGAACTTTCATTTTGGTGTAAAATAATGAAAACTAAGGCAAGTAAAATTTGCTGGAGAGTATATAAGGTAGTTGCATTGTACTCTTAAAAATGTACTCAAACTATAATAAACAGCTTCTCTCAAACTATTACACTTCTCAATTTTCACATGCAAGATCATCAAGTGTTCATACGTCACAGCAGAAACAATTTGCTTCTCAAACCTACCGACAAAACACTATAAACAACGTAATAGATCAAATTAAATGTTAGTAATTCGTTCTTACAAGGATTCTGTTACTTGACTTTTGATGCTGGCTTTTTACTTTTCTGGTATTTTTGCCTTGGTTTTGGACCAATCATAATCATAAAATAATATTTTAAATTAGAAAGTTTATTTTTTAATTCATTTATAAAAGGACACCAAAGTACACACATTTATACATTGAAAACAATTACAAAAAGATTCAGAAGAAATTTTAACGTGTACATCATTGCAGGTGCCATAATATGCAAAATATTGTTATGTCCGAATAAAGTTACTAACTAAAATATAAATAACATAAGGAAATTAATTAATTAAATTTATATGGAATTAATCAGGCATTATACATTTGAAATATAGACTATTAAACAGTAAAATGTCATTAAATGTCAGAAAACCAAAAATAAATAAATAGATTACTTCAGTTGTGTGCTTTAGACCACACAACTAAAGTGAAACTTAATTATTGATTTAATACACAAATTCAGTACCCTAATTACATTGACATAACATGTCATATGATATTGTTTTTTAAATACAAAAAAGTTTCACTTAAATCGAATTTGAATTTTGAATTTGAATGACAACTTCAATTAGCCTCGCCCGATGTGTGATTTTTGTAACGCTCTCGCTAGCTTACTCCCAAATTTTAAATTATATGTAATGATGATAAATTAAAAATTTGCTAGAAGTATATTTACCTTTACTAAATTGTATCACTTAAAGGTAAGTGTTAAAAAATATAAAGCTAAATTGTTATAAAATTTACGTAGTGTAATTCTTAACTGAAAGATAAAACTTAAAAATCAAACTATGAGGTTAATTATTAAAAGAACTCACCCTGACATGAATAAAGCTATAAAAATACGAATCGTCATGTACACATTCGTCGACGTAACTTGCTTCCTAGTAAAAGTAAAAAAACCAGGGATGAGAAAAAGTGTCACAACAGGCAAAGTTCGCAGCGAGTGTTTCGCAGCGTGATTAAAATCAAGTTTCATCTAGCAAGCAATGCCTTGATGGATTACTCAACATTCCAGTCTGGCCTAGGATACCAGGTAGGTACTAAAATGTATAACAGTTATAAAAAATCGTATGTCGTAAAATTAGAAGGACATGCTTAGAACGGTCAATGACGGTTCATCAGTTATGACAAGGTTTCAGAGCCTAAAACACAGATGGAGTGTTGCCAGCCTATCAATTATATTTATATAATACATTTCGAGTAGTGTGCATCAAACAATCAAGCTCTCAAAGACCTCTACATCGATACACTACCTCACCAGAGAGAATTAAGACATTCGAGTCGGATTCATAATAGCTAGGGCTAAACCGTAGTATATCATTATCATTATCGACACTATCCGACAATTAATTCTTACGGCTATTCAAATCAATGGCGAATAGCAAGGCCACATCATTACTTTTTATGAAATCAGTAACCAAATACATAAAGTTAAAAAAAAATGTTGAGTTTTTGGAAGGATGTTATGTTTTACGATACTAAAACGACTACGCTCATAGACAATAATTGCTATGAAACTTTTTCCATTTCCCTCTTCACCTCCATGGGGTTATTTTGTGGACGAGAGGCATCTTTTACTTCGACGTGAAAATAATATAGGTACATTCATTTCCAAGATTTTGAATTTAAATAATCCCTCTAATTTTACTCTTTTACGCTAAAACTATTCAACCGATGATCATGAAACATTATATTCCTAGAGGTTATTACAAAGCATACTTTTAATTTGCAAAACGGAAGCGAGTGAAGCCGCCAGTAAAAGCTAGTATTTTATATATAAATTTTATAACAATAACTTGAAATAGAATAAATTAATTACAACATACAGCATTTATCTGTTAGGCTTAACTGAAATCAAATGATTTGCTAGGTATAAAAAATGAGCAAGTTTGTATTTCTACATGCTCAAAATGAAAGTATTATTTCAACTTCCCGTTCAAGCCCAAAAAACCTTAGTCACGAATCATATAAATAGCGATTACCTAAAAGTAACATTAGTAGCATTTCAACTTGCAAACACAACAAACATGGCTTTCAAGGTTTGTACAATTGTGTATGTGCACTATGAGAAAAAGTAATTGTAGCTTGAAAATAATTCGAAACCGTCCAGACTGTGACAAATAGTGACAGCAAAATACAATAATAAATAAATAATTCTATACAAGTAAAACATTAATTTGGTTTGTTACATTAAGTTGATTGTAACAACAATAATAAATAATGAAAAACAAAGTGTTAAAAATATGTAAATTTAAATTTTATCATTTATCATCACAAATCTTTTTTTCACAGTTTGTCATCTTCGCTCTTTTCGTGGCGTCCGCCAGCGCCAGCGGCGGCTACTCCAGCTTCTCGTACGGAGTGTCGGACCCACACACCGGAGACGTCAAGAGCCAGAAGGAAACCCGCGTCGGCGACAACGTCGTGGGCCAATACTCTCTGCTCGACTCTGACGGCACACGCCGCACTGTTGACTACGCCGCCGACGCACACTCCGGTTTCAACGCCGTAGTGCGCAAGGACCCCGCCTACATCGGCCACGCTGCAGCAATCGCCCCAGCCGTCATCGCTGCTCCCGCATATTCGAGCTACGCTCATGCCTCTCCCTTGGCATATGCTGCTGCGCCTGTAGCTTCCTTCGCTTACGGCGCTTACGGCTCTCCCTTGGCTCACGGAGCTATTGCTGCCCCACTCGGCGCCATCGGATACGGCGCTCAAGGACTCGGTCTCGGTCTCGGCTACGCTGGACGTCTAGGATGGTAAAATGTTTAAACAGACTGTATAAATATAACTATGATAATATAACATGAGTATAAATAATTAAACTGACTTTAATTGTTTTCTCTCAGATACCTGTGTCAAAACTAGTTGTGTAGTTGTCTACTTGTCACTTTACGCCGGTAACGTGTAAGCAAGAGGTCCCTCCCCGGTCGTGTCGGCCCAATTCGGCGACATGTTTGCATGCAGCGTAGCACTGCCTCTAACTACTACTACTCTATTACATTAAAATTAAATGTCTGATTCGTAGATTTAGGTAAGTCAATTCAAATCAAGTGGATTCTGTTAATAGACTTTTAAAGCTGGCTTCCTTCGTTTCTGCTATTTCTGCGGACGTTTAGGTTAATCTACATCCTAATATAATATTTTAATTTAGAAAACTTGTATGTTTTCTTACACGTTGTTTGTATTTTTTACGCATAAACTATAATACTCATCTAATGAATGAAATCTCCGGACTGCTATAGAAAATGAAATGTACCAATAACGATTTGTACTCACGACAAACATAAAAAACATTTGCATTTAAATAAATAAGAGTATTTCAGTAGGTACGGACTATATGACCTTTTTGTTAATTAATACATTGAAAATGTTTTATTATAATATGTTTTCAAATCTGTCATACTGAAGAAAATATTTATAACATAATGTTCTAAGAATAGCAAATAATAATTTACTAGCAGCATAATTAAGCATAGGGATAGGCTTACACATTACAATTAATTTTAAGAAATGCTTTATTATAAAATGTATGTAGGTACCTTAGTGTAAGCGAGAACCGGAAAGTTAAAGTTCTACTTAAAAATCAAACTGGGAAATAAAAAACTCATCGTGACCTAAATATAGACACGAATTGTCACGTACAGATTTTCCGGCGTAGCTTCGTTTGCAAGTAAAAGTAAAAAAAACAGGAAATGATAAAAAGTCCACAGCGGGCAAAGTTAGCAGCGAGTAAAGTATCTCATTAAATCAACAGGGTGAATAATGTAGTTTAGCAACATCCTAGTTTGATTTGTTTAACGAGAGATGGTCTCGATAAAAGCGATTAAATATCATTTTTGATACGGCCCGTAGATTAATTCAGTTTTAAAATGTTTGCAGTGTAGCGTACCTGAATAAAAAAAACTGTACTATCAACTTGGCTGAATTCTTGTGTAATATTTTTGACTAATGCAAAGCTTTGATGGATAACCCAAAATGCTTGTCTCGCAAATTATCTTGATGGAATTTTGTCAGACTATCTAGAGCTCAGACTTATATTATACAATATGTTTCTCAGGCAACATTAAGATAGCTACACAAGAAAATTAAAATTATTTATCAGAGACGGATAACGGCGCGCTCTGCTACATTACAGCTAGCCATTTTCAAAAACAGGGCCGTTTTGTATTGCAGAGGTCAACAATTAGTACTCGAATGGGATACGCCAGTGAGCGTTAGGTGCAATACGACCCCCCTCGACGGATCTCCACCTTGTCGTGGTGAGGGGGCTTAGTAGCCGTGGCTTGGCGAACCACGGTGAACCAAGAGGGATACCGGGTGAGGAAGCTTCGGGCGGGCTTCGCTAGGGCCCGCTCTGGATGCGTCCATAGAGGAGGGGTCGCGGGAGGAGAGGTGTTCGGTGTGTCGTTGCCATCTCCCGCGACCGAACGGGAGCGCACCGTCTGTTGCGATGGCGGTGGGGCCGCAGAGGAAGAGGAGATGCGGTGTGTCGTTGCCGTCCTCCCTGTCCTCTGCGGCCGTTTAATGGTTGGTCCACCGCCCAGCGGATGGGACCAGCCAATGCCGGAGGTCTACCACCCGTCCCTCTGAATTAGCAGATGGCGGCGTGGATTCGCACGACCGGCGTGGTGTGCTTCGTTGAAGACCAGGGGTTAGGATGGGAACCTGACCCCATTGCACGGTTCCAACGTGGAGTTAGGGACAGTTCAAATGCAGCCGGACAGTCCTTAAGGAGGAGGAGTCTGGCCTTTTCACCGAGGCCAGCCTGTCGCTGGAGGCGTCCCTGTTGCTTTCAGATCCGGGGCCCTCCAATTATAGCGGCTGAAGGCCACAGGGGTTTAGTCGGTAGGGGCAACCCAGTTGTCGAGCCCGACACTGTGCCCCGTTGAGCCACCTGGGCTCCTGGGTAGCGTGCGTAAAGACATTCCCCTGCGTTAGCAAAAAAAAAAAGGTGCAATACGTTATTCACTATATCTAGCCGTAATGTAATAGAGTGGAATCCTGTACAATATAATTGAAGCAAAAATATGACATTCTTAATACTAATGACAAAGATTATTTAAGGTACTTATGTATTAATTCCGCCCCATTACGTAATAGTAGGCTAGCCATAAATCCAGTAAGTGATTAAAGTCTGCGTTTGTGTTAATATGCTCATTTGATCTTAAAGATAAATAATCCTGAAGTATAGAATTGGTTTTGATTTAAACAGTATTTTATATAGTAAGTACACATGATCACTCTATAAGGTGGAAGGAGTGTTTGGACGGATGCCCTCACCATGCGTAATAAGGCCCAGCTGCGCAAATCGCAGCGGGTCACCGCGGTGAGGGTGAGGGGGATACCGCACGGTAGGGTAGGGTGCGGCCACAGTTCTTGTAGGAGATCCCCCGTGGGAACTGGTGGCAGAGGTACTCGTTGAAATGTACATTTTTATGTCGGAAAGGAGGGCACGTGGAGAACGGCTGTGGAGAAATGGAAGAAATCCTACGAATTATATTGCGAGCGCAGGAGGTTATGTTCTGCAGGTGGAAGGAGGATTTGGAGCAGCATCAGTACGACGTGCGTACTATCGCTGCAATTCGACCAGTCCTTGAGCGATGGATGAGTAGGAAGCGCAAGCCTCTTACCTTCCGCTTGACGCAGGCGCTCACTGTTCATAGTTGTTTTGGCGAGTACCTTTATCGAAGGACCCTCAGAGAATCAAATTCGATATGCCATGCTTGTTGAGCTGTCGAGGATACAGCACATCATATGCTTGAGGTGTGTCATATGGGGTCTCGACAACGTCACGACTTGCAAGAGGTGCTCGGAAGGCAAGACCCTTCATTGTCGGGCGTAGTACAGACGATGCTTGAAAGCTATAATAGTGCCTGGATAGCGGTGACTAGTGATGAGACTCGAGTAAGAATTTGCGACTCTAGTCAATTGAGTAAGATTGTTCTCTCACTCGAGTTATACTCGAGTAAAAAATTCACACGAGTAAAAATGTCACTCGAGTGAAAAGTCACTCGAGTAAAAATGTCACTCGAGTGTCGAGTTCACTCGGCGACCCGAGTGTACTCGGCGCGACAAGTTCACTCGAGTGTACTCGGCGCGACAAGTTCACTCGAGTGAACTCGGTCAGCTCGGTGCGCCGAGCTCACTCGGTGACTCGAGTTCACTCGGTAACTCGAGTGCAAGTTTTTCTTCCCTCGAGTACGAGTTTGACAAACTGACTCGAATGACTCGAGTAAAAACATGACTCGAGTAAAAACATGACTCGAGTCGCATCACTAGCGGTGACCTCCATTTGTGAGCACGTAATGTCCCAAAAAGAGGCTTCGGAGCGCGCCAGGGAAATTACAGCAGTCACGCTCCGCCTAAGACGCGTAGGGGTTCGTAGGACATGCTATATCCAGCGGCTTCTACCACCCGTCATTCCCGTAGCCGGGAGTTCAGGCTGGGTACGTGACACAATTGAAGACTCCGGAGTTGTCGGGGTCACAAGTGCCGGAGTGACTCCTCTTTGCGATGAAGATCGGTCTGTAGCCGTAGACCGGCCAGTCGCCGGAGTGTCCTGTCGCTTACAGATCCGGGACACTCTATCACGGCGGCCGAAGGCTTTCGCAGTGGTTTTTAGTCGGTAGTGGTTCACTATGTTCTGAGTCCGACATACCCTCCCGGTTAACCCAAGGCCGGTTGGACGGTGCGTAAAATCATTTTCCCGGCGACAAAAAAAAATAAGTGGAAGGAGCACAATGAGGCTAAATGTGAGCTGCCAATTTTTAGAACGTCTTGCAATGACAATCATGTCACAATACAAAAAGGACCTGTTTTTGAAACCGACCAGCGGTAACGTAATGCGGCGATTTATACGCGACAGTGACTATTATATTCGAGTCGAATTCATTTTTGCAGCTAAGCCGTACAGTTTCATTATCATCGTCGGTGTTTTCCGACAATTAAATCTTAAGGCTATTGAAATCAAGGATGAACAGCTAGGCCACGTCATAACTTTTTATCAAACGAGTAATCAAATGCACAAAAATTAACGAAAAAGTAGTTGTAATCTTTAATCCCCTTAAAGTATATTAGAAGGATATAAGGATATTAGAAGATAATTGAGCAGTCAGTATAATTATTATATGGATATATCGTTCTTTTTTCCTTCTCCTCTGCAATGGGTCACCGGAAACTCATAAACCTTGGAGTTGAGTAGGGGCCTTCTCTTATGGGTATGAAATGACCTTAAGACTCTCAAACCTTACGGGGCCCGGGGCTGCAGCTTGATCCGGCACTGATTGAGAGGTCTCCAATTTGCAATTAATTATGGCACACCTGTTATCTGGCAGGACCTCTATTGCTGCATTATAAGGATAATATCGTCGTTGCCAAAATATAACCTCTCATGTGCCAAACAACAAATTTTACAGGAACCAAATAAAACATTGCCCTGAATTTTTTTTATATGAATGTGTTCTACAACATAATTTGAAATGATTAGCATATTTTTTGTCCTTTAGACGAATTCGTATAGTATTGATTCTACTAAATATAATAGGACATTTTATTTATTTTTATTTTTTTCGACACAAGACGTTTTATTTGCTATTTATATTCACACAAGACGTATTAGGTACACATAAGACAAATTAAATAGTCATTATTTCATAAAATTAAAACATGATTTAGTATTATGCACCTTTAATTATTTTTTTTTTTTTTATGATATAGGAGGGCAAACGAGCAGCCGGAGCCATTTTCATGACTACCGACGCACACAAACATCCGCATAGAGGCTATACAGATGCGTTGCCCTCCTTTCTCCTCCCACCTCATGTGTATTCTGACGCTCCTTGCTGTTGGAGGGGAGTTCTATGTGGAGGGGATGAGGGAGCGGCCAGGCACGTTCAGCGGTTCACGGATAAGTGCGAAAGCATGCCCTTGTTCCCGCTGTACGTGCAAGGAAAAAATCCATGACGATTATCTACTTAAAAACAAATAGGAATAGAAATTTTTATTATGTTTTATTTATTATAACTAGTGATCCCGCGAAGATCGAAATTCGATCTAAGGGAAACTTTTTTGTAATTGAAAACTAAATATCCTAACAGATGTTATTTTATCGTTACTAAGGTAAACAATTTATGTAGAATTTTCAACGCTTGCAAAAGACATATAGAAACTCCATCAATAATTAGGTATGCTTATATAACAATGAGTCAAATGCATGACACACATATGCACACAATAGTGTGTAAAATTTTATTAATTAAATTAAAGTAGTTAATAAACATTACTATTACAAAATATAAGCGTACTGCACTACTCTTACACGTTAACTATAAGTGTACCAAATTTCATACTCCTCCGTCCGCGCAATTTTCGTAAAAATGTTCCCGAAGTTATTGCTTCATATATTAATATTAAAATAATTATGTGTACTTAGTAAGAGGTAGTGCCACACTGCATGCTTGCATGCAGCCGAATTGGGTCGGCACGACCGGGGAGGTACCTCTTGCTTACACGAGACCGGCGTGAAGCGACAGCTGTGTTTTCGCGTTTCGTGCGGTGTGTAAGTAGCCGAGGCCTAAAGAATCTATGGGCGTTGGTAGTCATGAAAATGGCTCCGACTTCTCGTTTGCCCCCCCATACCATAAATTAAAAAAGTCATAAAAAAAACGGTTTAACGGACCATTTAGTTACCAGTTCCAATAACGGCTGCATATAAATATATCCAACATCCTAGACTACAGCCGCTACAATTGGATATGGAAATAATATACATAATATAATTTTAAATTCAAATATTATTTATATATATAAACTAGCTGGTGCACGCAACTTCGTTTGCGTAACGTATTTCTATAATACTTAATCAAAATTTCTTTTAAATTTTCAGATACGTCGTATTATAATTAGGTATAATTAGGTAAGATAAAGTAGATAAAGTATTATTAGGTATAGAATTTACCGTTGGAACGAGCGATTTTCCCGCGGTAATAAGTGTTATAGATTTGGACCAGGCTTAGTATCTACATACCACAAAAAGTTTCATTTGAATAAGTCCAGTAGTTTTGAAGATTAGCCTGTACAAACAGACAGACGGACAAACAGACAGACAAGAAATTAAAAACATTGAAAAGTGTTCTAATACTAATTTAACATCTCCCCCAATAGTTTTTCGTACATATATGTGTGATGTACAGACACACGAAATTTACTGTTTTAATATATGTATAGATATATTATATTACATTTTATGTAACATGTTGAAATTGAATAAATTAGTTACAATCTACAACATTTTATTGTCAGGCTTAATAGAAATTATATACTGATTTACAAACAAAAAAATACGCATTTCTACATGCTCAAAATATGAAATTGTAATTTCAACTTCCCGTTCAGACTCAAAAAACCTCAGTCTCGTATCATATAAATAGCGATTAACTAAAATTAACATCAGTAACATTGTAACTTGCAAACACAACAAACATGGCCTTCAAGGTTCGTTGAAATATGTATTTGCACTAAAAAAAAGTACTATAGCTTGATAATTATTCGAAACAGTCTTAATATTGCTTCAGTAGTGCCTACCGAGGGTTTATTCCGTATCATTTTTATGTTATTTAAACAATATTATGGCGAATTGAAACAATAAGGCTCAATAATGTAATACAAAGCAATACAAGTGTTGAAAAATCAATGTACATATTTATATGAGACGTACATAGGACTGATAACTAAAAAAATATTGGGAAACACACACATAATATATATGTGTATTAAATATATTTTATATATTTCAACTTATCCTTATACTTTTCGTTTTTGGTATACATTTGCTGTAGCTCCTCGCGTATTTCAATTACAAGCTTTGTGATTAAATATTCTATTCTCCGCGTACCGTAAACATTGTTTGTTTTTAGAACGCAATATTTATTTTTCTACATAATAGGTCTTAAATTTTTCTAATAAGCTATCTGGATTGTTAATTTCTGAATAGAATAGAATATTTAATCTTATCGAAGATATTCATAAGTCCACAATATTTGAAAAGTTCATCAGTATTTTCCTTACATTCTTCTTTAACATGTTTGGGAACTATTATTTTGAGTATTCCGATTTGAAGCCTGTGAATGTCCCCGATATAAGACCTCTAAGTTCGCCCATAGCTGCTTAACCCGTAAGTGATGACAGACTCAGCTAGGGACAGATATACATGTCTCAGGATTTTATACGGCAGTTTATATTTCAGAACTTTCATTCTGCTCATGATAGATCTCAGTTTAGAGCACACATGATCTTTGTGGTTTCCCCAGCTGAATCTGTCGTCAATTTGGAGCCTGATATGTTTGTGCGTTTTGACTCGTTCTAAATTCTTACAAGTACATACACCATTATTATCTATACAGTTGTGTTCGTGTACGACGATGATTGGATTGGGGATTACGCTATTTTGTGGGGTATGTATATGTTTGCTTAGTTTTTTGTTCTTTATAATCAATCCAACATCGTGCGACCATTTACAAATCAAATAAAATTCGGACTGCACTATTCTTTGCGCTTCGCTTAAATCTCTATGAACCGCCATCAGACAAGTGTCATCGGCAAATTGATACACAGAGGACTAGAATATGAAACTAAATCAATGGAAATTTTATCATTATTTACCACTAATATTTTTGTCCACAGTTTGTCGTCTTCGCTCTTTTCGTGGCATCCACCGGTGCCAGCGACGGTTATTCCAGCTTCTTCTACGGAGTATCGGATCCACACATCGGAGATGCCGCTCCCATCGCCCACGCAGCACCAATTGACCCAACCGTCATCACTGCTCCAGCATATTCGAGCTCCGCTCAGGCCTCTCCCTTGTCCCACACCGGAGATGTCAAGAGCCAGAAGGAGAACAGCGTCGGCGACAGCGTCGTGGACCAACAACACTCTCAGCTCGACTCTGATGGGGCACGCCGCACTGTGGACTACGCTGCTGACGCACACTCCGGTTTCGACACCGTAGTGCGCAAGGACCCCGCCTACATCGGCCGCGATTCACTCCTTACCACTCCCATCAGCCGCGCTGCACCAATCGCCCCAGCTGTCATCGCTGCTCCCGCATATTCGAGCTACGCTCAGGCCTCTCCCTTATCCCACACCGGAGATGTCAAGAGCCAGAAGGAGACCCGCTTCGGCGACAGCTTCGTGGGCCCATACTCTCTGTTCGATTCTGACGCACGTCGCACTGTGGACTACGCCGCTGACGCACACTCCGGTTTCAACGCCATAGTGCGCAACGACCCCGCCTACTTTGGTCACGCTTCCCTAGTCGCCGCTTCCTTAGCCCACGCTGCACGAATTGACCCAGACATTATCGCTGGTCCCGTATATTCGAGCTACGATCAGGCCTTTCCCTTGGCATATGGTGTTGCGCCTGCAGCTTCCCTCGCGTACGGCGCCTATGGCTCTCGTTTGGCTCAGGGAGCCATTGCATACGGCGCTCAAGGACTCGGTCTTAGTCCCGGTGTCGGCTACGCTGGACGTCTAAGGGCGACAGCACACTCGAGACTTTTAGATGCGGCGAACGGCGTCCTAGACGCTTTTTAGACACTGAATGCAGCGACTTGACGCGGGGGCACCCACTTCAAGACGCCAGAGGCGGCGATTTATAGTGCCACAAACTTATCTGACCCAGTGGCCAAGACTGGAACTAAAGCCGTCATTTTGAAATGACAATCTGTTGGCAGTTTTATTGGTGGAGCAACGCACGTAACAGATTTACCCTAAAGGGATGCGAGAAACATTATGTTAAAAGTTTTATCTTTTATGCAAGAAGAAAAACGTCTCCAAGCGCTATTCATGGCGTTTGTAAAATTATTAATTGTTTGTCAAATTGATTTTTTACACGACCATAATTATAACATTAAAATATAATAGTTCACTCTTTTATTTCTAATTTATTATTTGTAATTAACTAGTAAAATACAAGTGGTTTAGACCACACAACTGAAGTAAAACTTAATTATTGTTTTAATATACAAATTAATTACCGTAGGTACAATGTCATATTATGATATTTATTTTTTAAATAGAAAAAAGTTTCACTTAAATCGAATTTGAATTTTGAATTTAAATGACAACCTTTATTGGCCTCGCCCGATAACAAATTTTGGTAACGCTCTCGCCAGCTTACTCCCCATGTCAAGCGCGCGTATAGAAGTTTTACTTCAATAGTTATCATGAGTTTAATGTTGTGATGACACAATTTTGATTAGTCCCTGCATCATACATTTTTACCTTAAAAATCGGGATTTTTTATTTAATGGCAACACTTAATGAGACAAGAGCGCTGCTGTCACCAGCTGTCACCGGGTCAGATAAATTTGTGGCACTAGAGACGCTAATGTATGTCAATCAATGTCAATCTCGCGACTGCATTTAGACGTTAAAATGCAGTCGCAAGAGTCGCACGACTCTACTCCGACCGGTCACGGAGTGTCGCAAAATTGTGTGACTGCATCATGACAGTCGAAGAGTCGCGTGTTTGCTGTGGCTCTGAGATGGTAAAATGTTTCAACAGACTGTGTAAATATAACTGTGGTAATCTATATCTATATATATAAAACTCAAACGTGACATAGCCATTTATCAACGCACAGCCCAAACCACTGGACAGATCAAGCTGCAATTTGGCATCCAGGTAGATGTTACGACGTAGGCATCCGCTAAGAAAGGGTTTTTAGAAATTCAACGCCTAAGGGGGTGAAATAGGGTGTTGAAGTTTATATGGATTTCTTAGAAATTAACGCGGGTGAAACCGCGGGGCACAGCTAGTATTTAAATAAAAATGAAACCCCCCAAATGTTGGTAAGCCTATAAGATCGAATTGGTTAATATTTTATATTTTTGCGTACGTTATGTCAGGGTCAAGGTTTATGTAGGAAGATATTTTAAAAGTGGTGCAGAAATATTTAAAACGGGTTGAAAATAATAACTTTTCTTACTTAAGTAACGAGATAAAAGATCCGCCACGTAACAACACGCTGCCAGGACAACAAAATATGCAATTATGGCAGGGTGATGTTTGTCGGGTACCTATTACAAGTTTAGCTTTGCAGGAAATGAATCTGTGCACCTGTTTATTGTAACAACAGGTGTAGAAAGGTAGTCGTCCTGCGCCTTCTCACAGACGAGTAAAGAGAGCGTCGACTTCAGGCAGGTTTTGAACTTCAAAATCAGCTAGAAGATGACCCTAAATTTTTTCCCAAGGTGACTATGCCCCCTGTGACTTCTTTTTGTTCCCTAGATTCAAAAGGAACATTAAAGCAAAGCATTTAGCCCCTGTGCAGGTGGTGAAACAAAAATCGCCGGAAGAATTGAAGGACATCCCGATTAGTGAATTTAAAAACCGTTTTGAACGATGGAATAATCGTTAAAAGTGCGTTGTCGCGCGTCAATGGCGAATACTTTGAAAGTAATCAAAATTTAGTATAAAAATATTTAGAAATAAAGAAGTTATGACGTTCCCGTTTTTTTAAGTCCCCCCTCGTACTATATAACAAAATATGAGGCACTTTATTTCGACAACCCATCTTCATTCATGACTTGTAAAACTGTCACCTACGATAAGGTAGTCGATAATAATTAAACAAGCTACTTAATTTAATATAGATATTATACAAATGAGATTTTGGAAAAGCTGACCTTGAAGGCATATATCGTAACTTAATAATCCTGGTCGTGGTAATTCTCGGAACGTGTTATTTAACGCAACCTCTGAACTATAGTCAGATGAAGATGAAGTATCAGAGAATTGTTGTATTAGACTTTTTTTAAGGACTTCTTATCATAGCTATGACTGTTATGTAGAAAATGCATAGTTTCATCATCATCAATGAATTATTTTTTAGTATATTATAATGTGGTCCATGGTACACTGTATCCCACCAAGATTTACACACCTTAAGCTAATGGATGTTTAAAAGGAGATACTTTCTTAGTAATCATAACATTTGACATTACCAAAGTAGGGCAACGTATCCGGTTCTATGGTATTTCATTTACTTAGCTCTCATAATTTATTAAATATATGCCTCATTAAAATTGGGATATACTTTAATTACTAAGTATATACTACTTTATCTGCCTATCGCTAGCTAGTTAATTTATATCGATTATCTAATTCATTTTTTAAATACTAGTGATCCCGCGACGATCGAAATTCGATTTAAGTGTAACTTTTTGTCCTTAAAAACTAAATATCGTATGACATGTTATGTCGTAACTAAGGTAAACAAATTATGTAGAATTTTCAACACTTTCAAAGGACAGTAGACACATAGAAATTTCATCAATAATACAATAAACGCGAATAAACGTCTTATATATTAATGTGTCAAATTTCAAGGTAGTGTGTGTAAAATTTTATTTATTAAATTAAAGTACTTTATAAACATTAATATTAAAATATATTGGCGTTCTGCACTTCTATTACACGTAAACTATATATGTGCCAAATGTCGTACTCCTCCGTCCGCGCAATTTTCGTAAAAATGTTCCGGAAGTATTAATATATAGATATTTTCGAATCTTATTGATTATGTATAGTTTTAATGATACCTTCCATATTTCTTTTTGTACACTGCTAATCAATAAAAGTTAGTGCCTCGAATCTCTTTTTCCCGTACTACTACTACCGTAAAGTGGCAGTTATGCTATCCTGCACATCATTGTGAATTTCTAGTGGCCCATTGGAGGAGAGGAGGGGAGATATCAGTATATATATTATGCGGATGTATATGGGCGTCGGTAGCTCTAGAAGGCAGCGACCGCTCGTTTTTATTCGTGTACTATACAAAAGTTCCAATAAAAAAATGTGAACACTTGAGATCAAGTAAATATAATATTTTTTTCGATTCTCGAATATTTCCGTACATCGCACATACTATAATGCAATCTCTTGCCAATTAAAAACAATCGTTATTTTAACACACACTGTATGTGTTAAATTCGTGGGGACATCGACTTGCCTATTGCCTAATAAACAGTGAGTACAACAATTAGAATCGCCATTTTTTGTTAATAGGTAGTTTTATAAAATGCAAATATTCACAATTTTATTTCTATCGCAATATTTCACAATACACGAATACCAAGTATTCTATTAACTAACTATGAAATTTGGCCACTTGCGTATTGGATACGATCCATCAACTTAGCCTTCGTGTCGTGTTAGGTTTTTACTTTTCCAATCACTACGTAGTATAAAACAAAGTCGCTTTCCACCGTCTGTGTGTCTGTAAGCTTAGATCTTTAAAATTACGCAACAGATTTTGATGAAGTTTTTTTAATAGAAAAATTTAATAGATCAAGAGGAAGGTTTATGTAATAACTCCATTTTTGAAGTCCGAAATCCAAGTGGGCGAAGATGTGGGATTAAGTATTACTTACGTTAGATAGAAACTGTAAGACTTACACTACACAGCTGTATTTTTTTGTCCTGGCGATGAAGTATTTAATACACAAACATTTCAATATATCGTATTTTACTATCGGTGTTGCCAAATTGAGATATCATATTTTCTCCCAATTGTGGGTAAATTTATTAATTTTTTATCTTTAGGAAAAATGTAGGTATAATACTAAGTGTGCTTCATGTTTTCAAATGATGAAATTTTGCGAAAAAAAATTGATTCAAATCACCAGGACGAACTAATTGGATACCAAAAAAAATATCCAGGATTTGTAGCAATCATTTTGCTCGAAATATGCTCTTCAAAAAGAAGAAATTGAATTATCTTCTCCCTAAAACTGTGTAATTTATGGTATGTCATTATTTAATGCACATAAATAATAAATAGGTAAACCGAAACTATTCGCTAACGGTCTGGAGGTTATGACGTTGAACTGGAAAGACTGCGGCGTCAAGACAAATGGCAAGCACATCTCGCTCCTGCGATTTGCAGACGACATAGTCGTTATGGCCAAAACGCTGCAGGATCTACAACAGATGCTAAATGACCTGGCTGATTCTTCTCTTCGGATAGGTCTTCGGATGAATTTGGATAAAACCAAATTCACGTATAACTAGCACGTTGTTCCGGAGCTAGGTTCCATACATTGACTCGAACTCGAGGCTGTTCAGCAGTATGTTTACCTAGGGCAAACGTTCCAACTAAGTAGAAACAGCTTAAAAAAGGAAGTCCAGAAAAGAATTCAGTTAAGCTGAGCAGCATTTGGCTTCGCTGACTCTTTATGTTGCCCATCCCAATGTCTGAATACCAAGGTTTTCAACCAATGCGTCCTAGCAGTTATGTCTTACGGAACTGAAACGAAGGCACTCACGGTCCGACAGGTACACTCATTCAAAGTTGCTCAGCGCGCTATGGAGAGAGCTATGCTTGGTGTTTCTCGTAGTGATCGAATCCGAAACAAAGTAATTCGCCAGAGAACTAGAGTAACCGACATAGCTACTCGGATTAGTAAGCCGAAGTGGCAGGGCCGGTCATATCTGCCTCAGAATCGATGATCGTTGTGGTCGACTGGTTCATGAGTGAAGACCGCGTACTGGCAAACGTAATGTAGGACGCCCCGTGACTTGGTGGAGTGAAGACATACGCAACGCCGCGCTGTGGGCAAGAATTGGGAAAGGATGGCCTAAGATGGAAGGCAGTGGCATGCTATGGGAGAGGCCCATGTCCAACAATTTACTGCAATTGGCTGATGATGATGATGATGAGGAGGTTAGGAGGAACTTAATATAAATGATATTCAGGAAATTAAAATATCTATGCCGTCATCGTCTTCTTCAGTTAGGTCAAATGAAATTACAAACGATGACTTAACCACTGAAGTTAACTCTGTAAGTACTTACTACCTATTGTGTTTTATATAAATTAGTTTTATTACTATTTCTATTCTAATGTTTAATATTTAATATTTCAGGACTTTCCTAATTAATCCCGTCGTAAAAATACTAAATATGCATAAAAATAGTTTTATTTATGAGGCAGTAAATTACATGTTTATATTCTTATTATACATTTTTTTATTTAAAATGTTCTTTTAATTATTTACACTGTAGTGAACAATTTTTAAACTACTGGAAATTAATTAAGAATTAAATGTAGGGTATTTATTTCTTGAATGTCAACACAAAACACCATGTCTACAATGTCAACACAATTAGTAGTTCTATCTTCTATCTCATGTGGCCATGCTAAGCCTTCGTCTATAGTTTTCTCTATCTACGTTAATCACCGTAGTTACTCGTACAATGGCATAACATGTCACATGATATTTATTTTTTAAATACAAAAAAGTTTCACTTACATCGAATTTGAATTTTGAATTTGACTGACAACTTCCATTGGCCTCGCCCTAGTGATTATTTTGTAACGCTCTCGGCAGCTAACTCTCCATGTCAAGCGCGCGTATAGAAGTTTAACTTCAAAATACATTATATTATGTATTTCACAAACAATTTCAAAACCGCCATTCAATAATAGCAAGTAGTATTATCGATACGATACATAGGTACGATAATAACAGGTATTAAGCCGACCCGATCGGGGATGACGTATCTCTTGCTTTCACGAAACCGGCGCAAAGTGACAGCTATGCTGTCGAGTTTCGTGCGGTGTGTGAGTCCGGTGGCCTATGGAGGAGGAGGAAGCAGGAAGGAAACGAATCTGTATAACCTCTATGCGGAGATCTATAGGTTTCGGTACTAACACAAATGGCTCCAACTTCTCGTTTGTTCCCCTATAGCAGCGAACGGCAACCCGCGGCCCGCCGACCGCGACGTCCAGCTTGCGGCCCGCAAACATCATATAGATAGGTAAGTTATTGGAAGGACAGACCAAACTAAAAAAAAAGAGTAAATTGGGCGGCTAGGGTGAATATCACAAGCGTGACCCGCATATAATTTATTTTGCCCCCTTGTCTGTTAAAATGTTTCCGACCGCTGCCTTATACTATAAAAAAAACTCGAATAGTTATGTCTTGGAAGGAGTAAATATTACGAAATGTTTATGTTTATCCTATGTGAATATCCTTGCGAGCGTAGGTCAAGTGTGGACTATTTCGCAAGTTCCTGCGTCAAATTTGATTGCGATAGCGTGCATATTATTAAAAATTAAGCAGTATAAAAACACCGTTATGGGGTATTAGAAATTAGTTGCACATAAGAGTCAATACAAAAATGTTTGTCAAGGTATTAATTTTTTAACTATTTTATTTTTTATTACAACATTTATCATTTCCATTTATTTTTCTGGGATACTTTATTCCTATTTAAAATTTATATTAGTAAATTTTGACTTGAAAAATAAATTTATTTTGATATATTATTCACATTTACACGCTTGCTTCCTTTAATCCTCGACAATTTGCGCTTGTTTTTGACAAAAATACTTTAATCCTCGACAATTTGCTCTTGTTTTTGGACAAAAATGTAAAAGAGTATTATTACTATTTATTTGTCCACTACCTTGTGATATCTGCTTTGTATATCAATTAATTTACGATATACCTATATTTTTTCTCGTTGTTTTTATATCGAAGAAATGAATTAACAATTAACAAATAATTCGTCTAATTTTAAATAAGAATCTCAGTTAATGTTTAGTGGCAATATATACGTTTCGCTGGCTACTCCAATAATAACCGATATAAGTTTGTCAGTCCATTCCTTATATCGTAGTTTTTTATTGTGATAAGGTTAAAATCAATTTTTAATAATCAATAACCTAACCATAATAATGTCAATGTATTTTTTTCCATAAATCTAAATTTCATGATACCGCGCGATTGTCGCGACTTATTTTGTAAATTGTTTTTTTTTATATTTAAACGGACACCCATCTCTTTTGACTTGTATGTAAATACGGTGGTATCAAAATATTTTAAAAAATTATTTATTGCAGGTTATTACTTTCGCTCTCTTCGTAGCGGCTGCGCACAGCAGCGCAATCGGTGCAGCCGACGTCAGCAGCTTCTCTTACGGAGTGTCGGACCCACTCACCGGTGACGTGAAAAGCCAGAAGGAGACCCGCGTCGGGGACAACGTTGTAGGACAATACTCGCTCATCGACTCCGATGGAACTCGGCGCATCGTGGATTACTCTGCCGACGCACACAACGGTTTCAACGCTGTTGTGCGCAAGGAACCTCTTCACGTCGCACACGCTGCCCCTGTAGTGGCCGCGCCCGCTGTAGTGGCTGCGCCAACTCTCGTCTCCGCACCAGTTTTAGCTCAACCTGCTGTCATTGATGCACGTGTAATCGCCTCTCCCATCATCAAGTCAAGCCTCATCGCCAACCCTCTGGCGTACGCGGGCCACTCTGGCTACAGCTCCCCTATCTTATCCGCCCCAGTCTATGGATCCTACGGAGGCCATGGTTACGCTAACCTCGGATATTATTAATTAAGCAAGAATATATTTATTTATCTAGTTATTATACCTGTGATTGTACAGCTGAAACCCATCGAATACAATGCTTACATTTAATTAAAAAAAGTGATTTATTATGGTGATCAAATAAACCGATACTAAGTTCTTATAATTAACGACTTTCTGCTATAGATTTATGTAAATTTTATCACAATGGCGATATTTCAAATATAGGAGACTGAAAGAAAAATAATATCGTCAATTTGTAAGTTTTGTTTTGTAATAACTATGTGCTAAGATTTATTCCTACAAGTGTTGACTTTTGTACCAAATAAATATTTTTAAATCAAATCACATAAAATTTTATTTCTTCACAAGCAACATAAATTAATTAAAAGTACTCAAAAATTGAGGAAGAATTATTTTTTCTTAATGACTTTGGATAGAAATATTTATTCACTTAACATTCATTTTCATCTATACCATTAAGTTTTTTTTTATTTTTTTTTTATTTTTTTTATGATATAGGAGGGCAAACGAGCAGCCGGGGACATTTTCATGACTACCGACGCCCACAAACATCCGCATAGAGGCTATACAGATGCGCTGCCATCCTTTCTCCTCACACCTCCATGGGCCACCGGCTACTTACACACCGCACGAAACGCGACAGCACAGCTGTCACTTTACGCCAGTCTCGTGTAAGCGAGAGGTACCTCTCCGGTCGTGCCGGCCCAATTCGACTGCATGCAAGCATGCAGTGTGGCACTACCTCTTCTAAACTTTACTTTTACTTTTTTTTTATATACTACATATTTCTAGAAAAAAAAAATATAATAAGAACACCTAACAACTCTTTGGAATATCAAAAACAGCACCATCTTTAACATAAATATTCATAAAAATTAATTACTTACCTTTCAAGGAAACGTTATGTATTTGTGCCAAGGAATAGTAATAGGGTTCTCTGGCATTACATGGCTAAATGTCGTATTTTAAATTTATTATTTTGTATTAATTCCATTTTGTGGCTAATTTAAATTTTTTATGGGAGTTCAAGCTTGCTGTAGGAGCCCTTTGGTGACCACCGGCGCCCATCAACATCCACCATATCGCCCTTAACGGGCCACGGCACTTTCACAAGCCGCATGAAATGCGCTTGATGCCGATATAATATTATATGCGTACGCCGATTTGGCAATGATAATAACTCTTAAAAATTTTGGGCGTTATGACTAAATCAATATCAACATTTTTTTTTTCGGAGCATACTGATCTTTCCGATGACTACGCTCATAGACATCAGCATATTTGTTATGCAGATGGCAGCTTAGCTATCACACGATGCTGATACTTTCTTCTGTTCAATTCGGCTGCAATGCAGCTTGGCGATCGAAGTAGTTATAGCAATACCTACTTTGAAACTATTATTTAGTAGGATTACTCAGTAGGCATATTATTTTCTTATTTCTCGCTCTAGCTCACACACACGCACGCACACACACACAACGAACAAAGACAAAGTGTCAGACAATTCAGGCCCGCCAGTAACGGATTAGGTAGAGAGTGCCACATATCACGATTTATACACACTTACCATGCTTCCTTATTGATCTCGTTATTATCAAACAAAAGGCAAAAGTCAGGAAGTAACAATTCCCGCCCATAGAATCGCGTACTTCTTGTTTTATGCATAACTTCAAATATCGAGCACAAGGTCGGAACGGTTTGGTCAGCGCTGACTCACTCTAAGTACTCATATTATCAGTAAATACTCGAAGCCAACAAGTAATTTCTTCTGATCACCTTGTAGTACCTATCTAGTATGGTGAGTAGGTGTACCAACAAGTGTACAATAACGCATGGTACTAAAATGTCATGTTAAATAGTCTCGATACAAACAAAGACAATATTATGGTCACATGTAGAACCAAATAATAAAATACATGTATGCTTAATATTTAAAAGTTTTTGGGTTCGTTTCGTGGTTTGGTTAGTTTGAGAGATTTCTTCTACTAAATGGTTTTATGCTATAGCAGAACTGTTAAATAGTCATTTTAAAAATATTGAAAGATCCTATATCTTACAACAAAATGAGTGGACAATGAGAAAGATACGTATCCCTCTCATTGTCCACTCATTTTGCTTATGCATATTGCTATCTTACTTAATATTATCAGTACAAAATATTGTACCATCAAGCAGCAGCAGCCAGAAGACTTCCTTTTCTAGACGCAAGCCTCCACCAGAAAACACCAGAAGGTGGTTGCATCCTGAGACATCCCGCGATCTTGATCAGCTCATCAGACCACCAATAATTTCAAATTATACAATATATATTTATTATTCTTTCACGCAAAAACTACCGCACGCATTTGAATAAAATATGGGGCAGATATAGTACGTATATACCTCATGTAGAAAAACATGAGATTTTTTAAGAAACATGCTTGTTTTATATTGTAAGATAGTAAACCATGAATGACTACCATATGAATTACAAAAATACAATAATTTCTATTATGATTTGTTCTAAACCGCGAGGAACAGCTGACTGAATACAATAAGTACCTAATAATGGTTTTCACAAATCTTTAACTTTAACATCATGAGCTTTGATTTGTTATATAAACTACTAAAAGTTTTTTGCTTGTCTTTCTAATTTCTTTTGCTTAAATTGATTGCGGGTTAAAAGATAAATGTTTTAGCTTTTCCAATGTTTCCCATCTGTGCCTTCTTTGGTGAGGTGCTCTGGGACTGTTGTTGTGTATCAGGGCACCTCAACAACTAGTCAGTCATCAGTCAGTCAGAAAACAGTGGGGTTATCTCGCGATTCAGAACCTGTTTGATACATTGGGACAGTGTAATGGGGTTATGTCGTAGGTGATCCTCACTCCTTCTCCTTTACGCAAAAGTACCCGTTCCTGGTACTCTTTGACCTTCTCTTAGATAAACCAATATGTAATCATAGATATTTATGTTATAACTTATGTAAGTTTTAGTAAGAGGTAGTGCCACGCTGTATGCTTGCATGCAGCCGAATTGGGCCGGCACGACCGGGGAGGTACCTCTCGCTTACACGAGACCGGCGTGAAGTGACAGCTGTGCTGTCGCGTTTCGTGCGGTGTGTAAGTAGCCGGTGGCCCATGGAGGTGGGAGGAGAAAGGGGGGCAGCGCATCTGTATAGTCTATATGCCAATGTCTATGGGCGTCGGTAGTCATGAAAATGGCTACAACTGCTCGTTTGCCTCCCTATACCATAAAAAAAAAAAAATGTAATAATGATCTTAGATGCAGGTGAAAAAGAATATATTTCGTTTACTGTTCAGGTTATAAATTGTATCACCTTCGCAAAGGAACATTATTAATATGAAGATGGCATATACCATATGCAGAAATTTCCAAGTCTCCGTAATACTCCAGGTGTTCCACGCGAGCGTTAAACTTTCCACAACATAAGATAAAGTTAACATTACGTATTTACTCTGCTGGAGTACAAACTTTGATGCGACAAACATCTTGAATTTAATATAACATCGTATTTCTGAAAATAATATTGCATAACGGCAATATTAATTTCCACAGTGAGTCATGATTATCTTTTTATTATGAATAATTGCTACGAATGCTCGTCGGGTGATGAGACTACGTGTAGGATCGAAAGGAGGAACGATCACCCCCC